>JARACY010001706.1:0-53310 GCA_029255725.1 Scrobipalpa atriplicella | reverse complement strand
CCCTCAAGAATTTACTGGCACATGGTGCCTCTGTAATATATACCCATATGTATTCACATTGGTAGAGGAAAAGCACCTTTTTTTATATTGCTATGCTAAGAAAATTGCCTTTCAAAAGTCTTTACCGTGTTTTAATATCGAGCAACGCAAAAATAGCTTTTAATAATAGTATTTTTCCATGCAGTACAGTGCTTCTGTTTATGACAAGACTTCAAAAGCCTTTTTAAAGGGGCCGGTTAGTTAGAATGGTGTAAGATTTTTCTTGTGCGAGAAATAGAACAAAGTTTTTAAACTTTTTTAAGCGCTCAGTGTGAAGAACTTGCTCAGCCAGTAGCCACTAGCCACTATGAAATTACTCACTGCAGCAGCTCGGGAAAAAAAAGAGGGAATGAGGTACAGTAGCTTTTTATTCTGTTCTTTGTCTAGAGTGGATCTAACCACAGTAGAGGGAAGTAACTAAGTAAGCAACGCGTCTGAGATCAACTGAAATTCAGATTTTTGCTTTATACTTTACATCGAATCAAACCGCAGCGATTTAACGTGGCGGACGTCTTTAAACGTCTTCTATAGGTATAGCAACAATGACGAAATCAGTCTTACATAGACTCGTATGCTATCCACCTCGAATCTAATTTCGCTATAGTTTGCAAAACCATATGTTTTAAATGCAGGTCTTTCAAACCAGTTTTAGTCGCTTGTATGTAAAGTTTTACCGTTCCTTAGGCCCGTATTTAAAATCAGCTCTCAAGAGTGACAGCGAGTTTGAGTCTGTATCAGAAATTTCATTCCAGTACAAAATTACCTGTCAAATCCGTACTCAATATTGCTCTCAATCTAGAGATCGCTTTATAAATACGAGCCTTAGTTCTTCTGTGCTGTATCAAATGCTGATTAGCCTAGACAAGGGTTACATAACAAGTAGACCAGTTTTTCCGACGAGTACATAATTCGGTATAGAGCAAAAACATGCCTCGATCTAGTGTACCGCATTTTTTAGCTACTATAAACAACAACAGTACGTATAATTATTCACACGCTAACCGAACCGAGTACGTGGGAATTCGTGTTCAGACCATCGAGCGAGTAAAGTAGCATGAACATGCAATGACTGATATATAAACGTAAGACTCGATTTAACCAAAATCTTCTATAGAATAGTCGGTGCAACAATAATATTATGTAGCCTGTTGTCTTGAAAACCCGCAAAACTTTCTTCGTCATGCATGACAGCATGACTCAACAGGATAGTATACAATGCTTACCTTTTACCGATGTCATAGAATAAAAAAAATGTATTGGATTCATGAATCTGCTGGACTATTTAAATTTGTACACACCATAGTATGCACGAAATGTAAACCTAGAAGATTTTGGTTAAATCGAGTCTTACGTTTATATATCAGTCATTGCATGTTCATGCTACTTTACTCGCTCGATGGTCTGAACACGAATTCCCACGTACTCGGTTCGGTTAGCGTGTGAATAATTATACGTACTGTTGTTGTTTATAGTAGCTAAAAATGCGGTACACTAGATCGAGGCATGTTTTTGCTCTATAACCGAATTATGTACTCGTCGGAAAAACTGGTCTACTTGTTATGTAACCCTTGTCTAGGCTAATCAGGCATTTGATACAGCACAGAAGAACTAAGGCTCGTATTTATAAAGCGATCTCTAGATTGAGAGCAATATTGAGTACGGATTTGACAGGTAATTTTGTACTGGAATGAAATTTCTGATACAGACTCAAACTCCTGTCACTCTTGAGAGCTGATTTTAAATACGGGCCTAAGGAACGGTAAAACTTTACATACAAGCGACTAAAACTGGTTTGAAAGACCTGCATTTAAAACATATGGTTTTGCAAACTATAGCGAAATTAGATTCGAGGTGGATAGCATACGAGTCTATGTAAGACTGAATTCGTCATTGTTGCTATACCTATAGAAGACGTTTAAAGACGTCCGCCACGTTAAATCGCTGCGGTTGATTCGATGTAAAGTATAAAGCAAAAATCTGAATTTCCAGTTGATCTCAACGCGTTGCTTACTTAGTTACTTCCCTCTACTGTGGTTAGATCCACTCTAGACAAAGAACAGAATAAAAAGCTACTGTACCTCATTCCCTCTTTTTTTTCCGAGCTGCTGCAGTGAGTAATTTCATAGTGGCTAGTGGCTACTGGCTGAGCAAGTTCTTCACACTGAGCGCTTAAAAAGTTAAAAACTTTGTTCTATTTCTCGCACAAGAAAAATCTTTACACCATTCTAACTAACCGGCCCCTTTAAAAAGGCTTTTGAAGTCTTGTCATAAACAGAAGCACTGTACTGCATGGAAAAAATACTATTATTAAAAGCTATTTTTGCGTTGCTCGATATAAAACACGGTAAAGACTTTGAAAAGGCAATTTTCTTAGCATAGCAATATAAAAAAAGGTGCTTTCCTCTACCAATGTGAATACATATGGGTATATATTACAGAGGCCACCAGTGCCAGTAAATTCTTGCGGGTGTACAGGACAACCCTTTGCGGGTTGGGTGCTAGCCATTCATCCCCGTCATCTGTAGTCCGTACGCGTTTTCTTTCCTAATCCAACCTGCTCTGTATTCAGGTAATTGTGGTTGTTTTTTAAATTCACTGGTTTACAGAAACCTTTCTTTATCTCCGTTTTCCAGTTTCATAAACAATCTTTAAAATATTACATACGAGAAGGCGCATTTCTTTTTTAGTATAAACCATTACAACCCTCGTTCAATCCCCTAGATTAGGTAGCCGACCCCGTGAAATACGGAAAAAGGTTAGGAAGATGATGTTACGAGAAGGCGCATTCTTTTTTAGTATTTTGTTTTCTACCAAGAAGATACCTAATCGAAATCTGGCCGCTTCGCAACACAAGTAACTTGTTTTTTAACTTCGTTAAAGTTATTTTAGGTGCAGACAAGCCTGGAAATATCCACTTTTAAACACAATTACGTCATTTCTTCCTTTTCCACTTGTTCTCGAATTATTTACCTACGTTTTTACGGGAAAAGTTTTATCTGCGAAGAACTTGGCCCGAGTTTGATTGCCACAGGATTCCGCGAGCTGAAGAATTTGCAAGTTAAAAACTTTTCTTTTTCTTCCTACGTGTTGTTGTGTATTGTATCGTAATCGTTCAGCGGCTAGACGACAGGTTTCTGTCGTCGAGTTCTCAACTACTCTACTACAGTCTGCTTCCATGCTGGACTGGGAGCGATAGAAAAACGTAGAGTGTGCCAGCTGAATCTCCTCCCGGGCATGCTGTAAAAACCAGCTTAAGGGAATCGAGGGTTTCAGTATATTGTAAATTTAGGCGATGGGCTGACAACCTGTCACTACAGCTATATACAAAATTATCTTAAAAAACTTGTCAGACGAGGCGGAACGACCTTTGTTTGGGTCGTTTTCGCTGTGCCTACCCCATTAGGGATAAAGGCGTGATAGTATGTATGTATGTAGTTCTCAACTCGTACGGAACTCATTACTACTCGTAATAGGTTTTCGATTTCTTGTTCAGTTCTCGGAACTATCTCGTACTGTTCTACTTTACCTGTTTCGTAGCGAATGGTCTTTTCATCTGAAAACAATTAGGATGCCGATCGCGTTGTTTTCATTATCGATTCGCTCTTTTCATTAGTATTTATTCATTTCTTTCGGAACGTGGTTTCATTGAAAGTCTTTTTTGCAATGAAGATAGTCTTGTCTTTTAGCTATTACAGTCCGCCAGTCTGCACGGAGATAAAATTGAAGTAATACTTAATAATGAAGTAATACTTAAAACATCTTGTAAGAAGTAGTAAATCGCGATACATATTCGGTAAAATTTCGTCTTTGAAATTTATACGTGCATCGCATACAATATTAATGACGTAGTGAGCACAACGTATACAAAGTATCTTGCTATCTCTGTTTAGTGCCTCGTTCATGGTTTGTTTACTAAAATGCATTTCCTGTCGGTATCTTCTTGGTAGAAAACAAAATACTAAAAAAGAAATGCGCCTTCTCGTATCATCATCTTCCTAACCTTTTTCCCGTATTTCACGGGGTCGGCTACCTAATCTAGGGGATTGAACGAGGGTTGTAATGGTTTATACTAAAAAAGAAATGCGCCTTCTCGTATTTATAAAGCGATCTCTAGATTGAGAGCAATATTGAGTACGGATTTGACAGGTAATTTTGTACTGGAATGAAATTTCTGATACAGACTCAAACTCGCTGTCACTCTTGAGAGCTGATTTTAAATACGGGCCTAAGGAACGGTAAAACTTTACATACAAGCGACTAAAACTGGTTTGAAAGACCTGCATTTAAAACATATGGTTTTGCAAACTATAGCGAAATTAGATTCGAGGTGGATAGCATACGAGTCTATGTAAGACTGATTTCGTCATTGTTGCTATACCTATAGAAGACGTTTAAAGACGTCCGCCACGTTAAATCGCTGCGGTTTGATTCGATGTAAAGTATAAGCAAAAATCTGAATTTTCCAGTTGATCTCAACGCGTTGCTTACTTAGTTACTTCCCTCTACTGTGGTTAGATCCACTCTAGACAAAGAACAGAATAAAAAGCTACTGTACCTCATTCCCTCTTTTTTTTCCCGAGCTGCTGCAGTGAGTAATTTCATAGTGGCTAGTGGCTACTGGCTGAGCAAGTTCTTCACACTGAGCGCTTAAAAAAGTTAAAAACTTTGTTCTATTTCTCGCACAAGAAAAATCTTTACACCATTCTAACTAACCGGCCCCTTTAAAAGGCTTTTGAAGTCTTGTCATAAACAGAAGCACTGTACTGCATGGAAAAATACTATTATTAAAAGCTATTTTTGCGTTGCTCGATATAAAACACGGTAAAGACTTTTGAAAGGCAATTTTCTTAGCATAGCAATATAAAAAAAGGTGCTTTCCTCTACCAATGTGAATACATATGGGTATATATTACAGAGGCCACCAGTGCCAGTAAATTCTTGCGGGTGTACAGGACAACCCTTTGCGGGTTGGGTGCTAGCCATTCATCCCCGTCTCTGTAGTCCGTACGCGTTTTCTTTCCTAATCCAACCTGCTCTGTATTCAGGTAATTTGTGGTTGTTTTTTTAAATTCACTGGTTTACAGAAACCTTTCTTTATCTCCGTTTTCCAGTTTCATAAACAATCTTTAAAATATTACATACGAGAAGGCGCATTTCTTTTTTAGTATAAACCATTACAACCCTCGTTCAATCCCCTAGATTAGGTAGCCGACCCCGTGAAATACGGGAAAAAGGTTAGGAGATGATGATACGAGAAGGCGCATTTCTTTTTTAGTATTTGTTTTCTACCAAGAAGATACCGACAGGAAATGCATTTTAGTAAACAAACCATGAACGAGGCACTAAACAGAGATAGCAAGATACTTTGTATACGTTGTGCTCACTACGTCATTAATATTGTATGCGATGCACGTATAAATTTCAAAGACGAAATTTTACCGAATATGTATCGCGATTTACTACTTCTTACAAGATGTTTTAAGTATTACTTCATTATTAAGTATTACTTCAATTTTATCTCCGTGCAGACTGGCGGACTGTAAATAGCTAAAAGACAAGACTATCTTCATTGCAAAAAAGACTTTCAATGAAACCACGTTCCGAAAGAAATGAATAAATACTAATGAAAAGAGCGAATCGATAATGAAAACAACGCGATCGGCATCCTAATTGTTTTCAGATGAAAAGACCATTCGCTACGAAACAGGTAAAGTAGAACAGTACGAGATAGTTCCGAGAACTGAACAAGAAATCGAAAACCTAATACGAGTAGTAATGAGTTCCGTACGAGTTGAGAACTACATACATACATACTATCACGCCTTTATCCCTAATGGGGTAGGCACAGCGAAAACGACCCAAACAAAGGTCGTTCCGCCTCGTCTGACAAGTTTTTTAAGATAATTTTGTATATTGCTGTAGTGACAGGTTGTCAGCCCATCGCCTAAATTACAATATACTGAAACCCTCGATTCCCTTAAGCTGGTTTTTACAGCATGCCCGGGAGGAGATTCAGCTGGCACACTCTACGTTTTTCTATCGCTCCCAGTCCAGCATGGAAGCAGACTGTAGTAGAGTAGTTGAGAACTCGACGACAGAAACCTGTCGTCTAGCCGCTGAACGATTACGATACAATACACAACAACACGTAGGAAGAAAAAGAAAAGTTTTTAACTTGCAAATTCTTCAGCTCGCGGAATCCTGTGGCAATCAAACTCGGGCCAAGTTCTTCGCAGATAAAACTTTTCCCGTAAAAACGTAGGTAAATAATTCGAGAACAAGTGGAAAAGGGAAGAAATGACGTAATTGTGTTTAAAAGTGGATATTTCCAGGGCTTGTTCTGCACCTAAAATAACTTTAAACGAAGTTAAAAAACAAGTTACTTGTGTTGCGAAGCGGCCAGATTTCGATTAGGTATCTTCTTGGTAGAAAACAAAATACTAAAAAAGAAATGCGCCTTCTCGTATCATCATCTTCCTAACCTTTTTCCCGTATTTCACGGGGTCGGCTACCTAATCTAGGGGATTGAACGAGGGTTGTAATGGTTTATACTAAAAAAGAAATGCGCCTTCTCGTATGTAATATTTTAAAGATTGTTTATGAAACTGGAAAACGGAGATAAAGAAAGGTTTCTGTAAACCAGTGAATTTAAAAAAACAACCACAAATTACCTGAATACAGAGCAGGTTGGATTAGGAAAGAAAACGCGTACGGACTACAGAGACGGGGATGAATGGCTAGCACCCAACCCGCAAAGGGTTGTCCTGTACACCCGCAAGAATTTACTGGCACTGGTGGCCTCTGTAATATATACCCATATGTATTCACATTGGTAGAGGAAAGCACCTTTTTTTATATTGCTATGCTAAGAAAATTGCCTTTCAAAAGTCTTTACCGTGTTTTATATCGAGCAACGCAAAAATAGCTTTTAATAATAGTATTTTTCCATGCAGTACAGTGCTTCTGTTTATGACAAGACTTCAAAAGCCTTTTTAAAGGGGCCGGTTAGTTAGAATGGTGTAAAGATTTTTCTTGTGCGAGAAATAGAACAAAGTTTTTAACTTTTTTAAGCGCTCAGTGTGAAGAACTTGCTCAGCCAGTAGCCACTAGCCACTATGAAATTACTCACTGCAGCAGCTCGGGAAAAAAAAGAGGGAATGAGGTACAGTAGCTTTTTATTCTGTTCTTTGTCTAGAGTGGATCTAACCACAGTAGAGGGAAGTAACTAAGTAAGCAACGCGTTGAGATCAACTGGAAATTCAGATTTTTGCTTTATACTTTACATCGAATCAAACCGCAGCGATTTAACGTGGCGGACGTCTTTAAACGTCTTCTATAGGTATAGCAACAATGACGAAATCAGTCTTACATAGACTCGTATGCTATCCACCTCGAATCTAATTTCGCTATAGTTTGCAAAACCATATGTTTTAAATGCAGGTCTTTCAAACCAGTTTTAGTCGCTTGTATGTAAAGTTTTACCGTTCCTTAGGCCCGTATTTAAAATCAGCTCTCAAGAGTGACAGCGAGTTTGAGTCTGTATCAGAAATTTCATTCCAGTACAAAATTACCTGTCAAATCCGTACTCAATATTGCTCTCAATCTAGAGATCGCTTTATAAATACGAGCCTTAGTTCTTCTGTGCTGTATCAAATGCCTGATTAGCCTAGACAAGGGTTACATAACAAGTAGACCAGTTTTTCCGACGAGTACATAATTCGGTATAGAGCAAAAACATGCCTCGATCTAGTGTACCGCATTTTTAGCTACTATAAACAACAACAGTACGTATAATTATTCACACGCTAACCGAACCGAGTACGTGGGAATTCGTGTTCAGACCATCGAGCGAGTAAAGTAGCATGAACATGCAATGACTGATATATAAACGTAAGACTCGATTTAACCAAAATCTTCTAGGTTTACATTTCGTGCATACTATGGTGTGTACAAATTTAAATAGTCCAGCAGATTCATGAATCCAATACATTTTTTTTATTCTATGACATCGGTAAAAGGTAAGCATTGTATACTATCCTGTTGAGTCATGCTGTCATGCATGACGAAGAAAGTTTTGCGGGTTTTCCAAGACAACAGGCTACATAATATTATTGTTGGCACCGACTATTCTATAGAAGAATGTAACGATATGTAAGTTACGAAAATGATAATCTCTTCATTGCGATCTGTATGTATGTATAAATGATAATGATAAATATTCAATCTGTAATAATGATGAATCTAATTAGAAGGTAGACAGATCATTTAGATAGGTAGGTTAAATCACCCTTAAAATGTTTCTGTTTTTAATAATCCCTTACCGTTGTAGTGGTAGGTGATTACATCATAAGAAGGAAGACATCATTCCCTTGTCCTTATCCCATTTATTTGTCGGCGCAGTACATTTTCTTCTTTCATTCATCCCTGTCATAGTTCACCATTCAATCTACCTACGGATAAAGACCTAATTGATTTTATGAGTCAACCGGAACAACATCATCACCAGATGATGCATACTTCTTCAAATATTTCTAGCCACTTATGTGATGAGATGGCTAGGCTAGATCTATTTTATAAACACTCAAAGAGGAAAGATTCGTAGTTTGATATTTGTAATAAAAAAGAACAAACTCAATATCAAGGGTATTTTTTCTACTTACATTCGACGTACGAAAGCTTCATAATTTACAGAATGGTTAGAAAATTTACAAAAAGGTTACAAAGCTTATTCAGACGAGAAAAATTAGTTAACTGCGGTTAAAAGTCTAAAATTTTTTTGTTAAATTGGTGACATAAAAAACCTCATCAATAACGTAAAATAAAAATGTCGATGACGTAAAACGCCTACGATTTACATGTTTAAAATTAATCAATCAAATAAACAGCGAAGTAATTTGGGATGAAATTGATTGATGGATTGATCATGTTTATTGTAGGGGTGACTAATGTGTTACTGAAATCTAACAAGTTTTTACGATGAGAATGAATAAATCATGGTTTTTTGAATAATATAAAATGCCATAATAAATGATACATAAATCAAACCTGTATCTTTTATGAGTAGGCAGAGTCAAAGGCTTATGAAAGCCATTTTTGAAATACTACGTGAAGGCATTTTAGAAAAAAATGAACGATACAACAACTAAATACCAGCTTCTCTTTATATACTGTATAAAATTTATTAGAGGGTTCCAGTTTATTGCGAAGGCTGAAAACTCGTCACAGCAATTCACAATCCATCCTGACAAGAGTGGTTAGAAATTACTAAAGTGCGACGATATGATGATGAAGCCATGCGTCATCAGGCGAAGGTTTTATTGCCAATTGATAACGATTTATTAGCACAAAACTCAGCGGCAATCATTACTTAACTCAGTATCGAGGGAGAGATGATTAGAATTTGAGAACAGCAAAGTATGACGACGGGTGTAGCTAACGCTTGTTTAAGACTTTTATGCCTTGTTCTATGTAAGGCTGGTAAGTGAAATCCAATGCGAATTTTCGGATAAAACCTAAAACAAAGAAACATACATACACGCCTGTTTTCTATATGGGGTAGGCGAGGCGTTAACCACCCCGTAAAAAAGCGCTTTCGGCACGTTTGTCCAGTTTTGAGGGTAATTTTTGTAAGAACAATCTGAACTGTTGCTGTAGTTGCGTATTCGCAATACACTGAAAACCTCGAAAGTGATTTCTGCGGTATGACCGGAAACAGAGGCAGCCGGAACATCCTATGTTTTTCTATCGCTCCCAGTCCAGTATTGAAGAAACAAAGCGATTTACGGCCTAAAATTGTGTATTCAACGGGTAACACTTCTTTTACGTGTCTGGGACCCGCTTTAGATAACCGACGAAGGTCGGGCAGAATAGGAGCGTCACTGAGATCAATGATAATGACGCCAAAGGAAAACTATGTATACTAATGTGTTGGTGAGTAACCGGCTACGGTCAAGAGTCAGATCGGTCAGCTGATAAGCCACGTAAAGGGGACACCGGCTTTGAACCCCGCATAATCAGGGAATTGAAAGTTATTTAAAATTACATTAAGATAACTGCTAATAACCATTATGATTCATTGGGTGATACTGAGATGTATTGCGCTGCGCTATATATGGGCTGCGCATGTGCATTGGGGTAAAATCTCCTGATAAAAACAGTTTGTACGTTAGGATATCTGACGTCAAAATCTCGTAGATTCTTTCCTCATTTATAGTGATGTCATCCATCAGGCAGGTCAGATCAAGTCTCAGAGACTTAAATAAAGATAGTTAGGCTGTTCTAAATGTTCAAATGGAAAGGCTGGCTTATCCTAACCCTTACTTGCTGACATGGTAATGGCTCTAAATAACAATGATAGTGGGTAATGACGACAGATCCTTGCTAATTGCGTAATACGTTCGTAATGCAGCAGGACCTTAGTCACTTCATGAAATCGTCAATGATTCAAGAATAATTAAAGTCTTTACTTGCAAGTATTTTGCAAGTGCAATCTGCTCTACATTACATCTTAGTGCAGTGTAGTATGAATGATAATAAACATTGCGCGAAAACAAGCGTACGCCTGAGCCGGTGAGTCAAGCAGTGAAGGTCGCCGGATGCCTCGTCAGCTGATAAACACGGAATGTACTCGCTCCAAAACGCTTGGACGGGTTTTTTACGAGTGTACCAAAATATGGACACTTGCAGAACTAAGGTTGCAGAGACCTTGCTATGAGTTATCAAAGGTCTTAAGAAGTGTAGCTAGAATATAATGCGAATTGTGGTAAGTAAATTGGGAGGTAGTTTGGAGGCTAAGGTGTTTGGAGCATGACTTTGGAAATCGGATTTATTCTAGAAAAGTATGTCTTTAACTTCCCATAATTTTCACATGCATAAAGAATAAACACATTTGCTTTTTAATTATAATATTATGGATTGCCCCTATAAATTCAGAAGAATAAATTGCTATACAATGTATAATTATTAGGCTGACTTATGAATAGTTCATCTATCTCATTCTTATCAATATGAATAAATGCCATTGATTAAGAAATCAAGAACACATTTCACATCTGAATTTAAAAGAAACAAAACATTTTTTTTACAATATCATTCCGTATAATAAACACAAACATTGTGGCATTTTTATCTTTAAAAACATAGTTACTGTTTGATATCAGAATTTCCAGTATTGCAATGAATAAAAGATAAGGTTTACTCCATGTTTTAAATTAACACAATGATTTTAAAAACATGTTTATCTACATAAATATTTTGTTAACTTTCACAGTGCAACAATACCTAAAATAACTTTTATTGTTCACTACAGGGATAAGTGAAATTAAACAAAGTAAAGAATGGGATTATGGGAACAAGGTAAAGATCAATACTATGTGGGCTTAAAGACGTGGATTGCTCAGGGCATGTAGTAGGGAAGGGTTGCCTGGTAGAAATTGCTATTGTAGCAATAAGGCCGTTTCATCAATATTCAAAATTTTACTTTGAGGTATTGAAAAAATCCTACCAGCATAATCATCATTCACAGAATTATAGATCATCTTCTCCCTAGTATTATCCCACAATTCACAGGGTCGGCTACCTAACCTAGGGAATTGAGCGAGGATACAGGTTTTTACACAGAGGGACTGCCGTCTGACCTCCGCATTATAGATATTGCTAAAAAAAAATAAGAAATTTATTCTAATTGAGCTATAAAATAATTTGAGATCATGCTTTTCTAAAATATAATTTCAAACTTGTAATATTTAGGCACAAATTATAATTAGATCAGAATCAGAATTAGCACTAATTCTTCTATCCTATTCAAATTTTTATGGTGAGTCGTGGCATTGTTAGTCATTTTGCACAATATAAAACCCACATTTTAAATATCTTTCATAATATATCAATTTTCTTCAAAAAAACATAATATTTACATTAATAATTTACTAAAGTATTTTTAATAAAAATTATGTACCTACGTAATGTCGGTCATAAATTTTCAGTAAATACATCAATATCGAATGAGATGAAATTGATCTAGCATTGTAATACACGTTTACACACTTATTGCAGACCAGAAACAGTTTTATATTACACATAGCAAAGTCTATACTTAGAAAACTCAGCCTACTTTTATATGCATGTGTTCCAATAACTTGGATAAGGTTAACCATGAATGAAGCCTCCCTGACTTGGCAAGAGCGGCGGAATGCCGTCAGCTACCGACTTGGTGGATATTATGGAAGAAGCCGCGCAACGCAACAGTCTCACTTCAATGACAGCTATCGTTCAGTGTCAAGTCAGGGGTGGGGCGGTAGGAATAAAGATTCCTATTGGAATCACCACTTCTCGTCACCCTGACCGCCTGTTCTATACCGCTCCAGCACACCCGACTTGGGATCCCCTAATAATGCTAAACAAGCGCGATTTCAACGCGATTCCTTTGTGAATTCGAGGTCATCAGTGAGACCTTTGGTTAGGACTGCTGAGGAACGAAAACTTACCGCTTGCAGCGCCGCTAACCTGTCCTTCGTCATCCTTTACAGAAAATCACACACCAAATAAACGTTTTATCTTGTTACACAATCCCATTCACGGATATTTTTCTAACAAACGTCACTAAACTAAAGGACACGAACACTACGTTCACTCAAAAAATCGATACACACGAAACGACCAAACGAAACTTCATCCGTCTCGCCCGTTCGCACTCTTGTGACATATTAGTGTTGTACGCAGACTAAAATTGATTTATCCTATTACTTGTAGTTGTAGCTAATATACGCGATAACAGCTACCTACTTTGCACTGTGCCGATTTCACACGGAAAGTTAATCGTTTAGCAGTAAAGTGGTGGATCGCCAAATGAGAAAACAGGCTTGAACTTGTTTTCTTTGTAGTACTTGTTTATTTTCTGTCAAAATACAAATGTCAAGTCTTTTTAGTGTTAGGTTAGGGTCTTACATTTATTTTATGATTGATTTTCGCAATATTTAATATGCTGTGATGTGAACCATAAATACGAGGGATGCCAGACTTACCTACTTACTTGGCAGTTGACACCATAGTTGACACCGTTTAGCCTATGGTTTAGCATAGGTACCTACATACTTAAACTTAAGGTCAAGTCAAAGGGTCACCCATTTTACTGAGAATAAAAGAAAAATGGCGTACCAATATTGATATATTTCTGGTTTCGTGTTAGCCAGAGATCGACATGGAATGTACAAATTAAATAAAAACAAATACTGTTTAAGTGAAAACTTCTTTAGCGGCGTTGTGCACTTTTTGGGAAGGGTAAAAAAAAAATTAACTCCCGATGTGCTCTGACCTCTGGTCACACACAAATTGTATGCAAACAGAGGCCAAGTAAAATGGCCGACTCGCGTCAGACCAGAGTTCCTGACATCTGGTCACACACAAATTGTATGTAAACAAAGGCCAAGCAAGGGGCCAAGTAAAATGGCTGACTCGCGACAGACCATAGTTCCTGTACCTCTGGTCACACATAAATTGTATGCAAACAGAGGCCAAAGAAATTTGGCCGATCGCTAAACCTACTAGCGCCATCTTTAGAAACATGGAAAGAAAACGAGATTTTTATTTACTGTTTTGTTATTCAGGTAAAGGTTTCAATCGAATCTACCGTTAATGTTCAAGTTGTCACTTCTGCCGGCACCCCCTTAGTATAACCCATATTTTTTTTCTTCCTGAGTGTATTGTAGAATTCAATGTATTCAGAATATGACATTGCATATTATGGAATAATGTGAACGCGCTCTAACCTAATATGTTATGTCAACTCGTAATGAAGTAGCTGTTTTTAATACTAGTATGCACAACACTATCACAATTTTTTGACAAAATCTGCAGATGGCAGCACGATCGGTTCAGTGACGTCATATTTTTACGGAACTGCAGTGATCATTGGTATTAAATTTATTTTCAAAATTCCATTTTCCCACACAAAATAAGTAAAATATTAATTGAATTATTACACTTTGTAATATAATTATATTATTTCATGTTACATAGTACAAAAAATACGCCTTAGCAAGTTATTTTAACATAAAGGATCTCAGTTGCTTGTTGCAGTACACGGTCATTTTGAACTGTCAAATGATAATTTCCGGTTAGCCAAGTGACGCCATTGTGAGCCGTAACGACTTTAGTCCGCATTGAGTTAAATCTCAATTTTCTTAGACAATCTTGGTAAATAGTGATTTTGTATTATGTGGTTTATTTATTTGTGCGGTGTATTTGATATCTGATATAATATTTTCTTACTGAAGTGCATAGTTAATGAATAATTTCCACTTTTGTTCGGTGTCATCGAGCTAAATTCCTGTGAGGCTTCCTGAGCGCCATTCTATGAAAACTTGGAGCAAAATTCAACTTTTCTAACCGCGAAGACTTCTAATTTCGTCTTATTATTCGTAAAATTTAGTTCGCACATTGATTTATTTATAAATAACGCGCGAAAATAGTGTCGCAAGTTTCTAGAAGTGACAGTTGATGCGTCATTGTAAGGTCCTTGTTGAGTTTTTTTGTAACGAAACATTCAACACTTTTCAGGAATAGGAAGACACAAAATCACTGAAAATGGCAGATGATATGCCCACATTCAAGTGTGTGCTGGTTGGCGACGGTGGTACCGGGAAAACTACATTTGTGAAACGGCATCTTACTGGAGAGTTCGAGAAACGATATGTCGCCACACTCGGCGTCGAAGTACATCCCCTCGTTTTCCACACAAACAGAGGACCGATCAGATTTAACGTGTGGGACACCGCTGGTCAAGAGAAATTCGGAGGACTACGAGATGGTTACTATATTCAAGGACAATGTGCCATCATCATGTTTGATGTAACCTCCAGAGTCACCTACAAGAACGTTCCTAACTGGCACAGAGATTTAGTCCGTGTATGTGAAGGCATTCCCATTGTATTATGTGGTAACAAAGTGGATATCAAGGACAGAAAAGTCAAAGCCAAAACTATTGTGTTCCACAGGAAAAAGAACCTGCAGGTGAGCTTGTTGACTGCTGTTATTTTCAATGTTTTACTCCATTTGGCCCTTTGTTTACATTTCATTGTTATTGTTTTATCAAACTTGAACATGTGTTTTCCTTGTTTCAGTACTACGACATCTCTGCCAAATCAAACTACAACTTCGAAAAGCCCTTCCTTTGGCTAGCGAGAAAGTTGATTGGTGACGGTAACTTGGAGTTTGTTGCCATGCCCGCCCTGCTGCCCCCAGAAGTACAGATGGACCCTCAATGGCAGAACCAAATCGAAAAGGACCTCAAGGAGGCGCAAGACACAGCACTGCCAGAAGAGGATGAAGACTTGTAAATACCAGCTTTTAAGTATAAATTCCCAGTGACCCTCATGGCTAAGCACATGTCTTTGTGCACACATAAATTTCATTCCATTAGGTTCAATGTGATCAACAAGTACACTAATCAGACATGATGAAATTAACTACATCTCTTGTTTTGTGCCTGCCTGTCAAGAGCATTCTGGTTAATTTTATAGGTATTTATTTTGTATAAGTTCTTATTGTATTAGGCTCCAACTGACTGTTTCATGAGAGCTGAAACTAAAATTTGTAAGTTACAATAGTTAAGAAAAGCGTTGGTTTCCCAGTGTCTACGGGGACATCCTAAAGATTAGGAGATTGGATATAGTGAAGTATGTATTTCTACTGATGGCAGAGTAACTCTTAGATTGTATTCAATGTGTTACATTAAATATAGGGCTCTACATTTGTAATGCTTTACATTGGATGTAGCCTAATGCACACTTCCAACTTACTGTTTTTTTTGTCTAATAAAATAATCTGTATTTATTGTTCTTGTATTTTCCATAAACTTGTTTTATAAACAGCTGTGTAATGTAATTTCAGATCTGCACTAATAATAGCTAATATTGTAATCATCTGTAATATTAGCATGTTGTCCATAATGTAATTATCATCTTATTTTTTGTTACATAAGGACTGACAATACATTGTTCACTGTAAAATTGTGGTGATACTTTTTTGAATAAAAATTAAATGGCATACAATGGATTTTATTTTGTAAGAAACTTAGTCAACTCTGTGGTACTACTGGAACATGTAGATGCCACCCCACTAGTACCACCACTACTTCTCGGTGGTACAATATATGCACCACTAGTACCACCAGTGGTACAACTCGGTGGTACTAGTGATCCTAAAGGAAAGGAAAGAACAATAATGGAAAATATGTAATGTTCCATTCCAATCGCTAAATTGTCAGAAGTTAGAATGAATAGGCATTAATCGATCTCATATCCATAGGAAATTAGGATTGAACTACATGGCGGCACGGCACCGAGAGTTTCCCTTAGATTTTCTATGGTTTCTAAAGAATGTCCATCGCACTCGCTCTGCTCACAGAAAAAAAGATAGCATAGGAAAGTACGATTCGGTTCTGCCAGATGTGGTTCAACCCTAATTCGCAATGAGATCATTCTAACTTCTGAGATATTTTGCGATTAGAGCATTATGTGATTATGCTACTTCGTCACACGAAGAGTTATTTGTTACGGGCATGGTTTTATTTTAGGATACTGCATTAGTTTTTATGAAATAATTTATCGTTTTATACAGTAGATATTTCTTAAAAACTAATGGAGTATAGGCCTAGGCAAGCAATAAAATTCAGTCAAATTTTAACACAATTAAGTTTTATTGGTGAATCTTTATACATTTTTAAATGCATACAATAATAACGTGTACTACAGCCCTATAAGTAATAATTAATTCGAAATACTAATGATCTATTAGGTTCACTTCTTAGCGGCAGCCTTTTCTCTGGCCTTCTTGCCCTCCATGAGTTTGTTTCGTTCTTCCTCTGACAGGTTGTTGTTGATCTTGGTGATGACTCCAGTACCGAGGGTCAGGTCTCCCAGTCGCAGCGTGAATCTCTGTCCAGCCTCGCACACCATGGGCTTCAGTAGTCTTAGCTTTAAGCTGGAAAAAAAAAGTAAAATTGTGAAGGTTTGGAATTGAGAAATTGGGTCTGCTTCATGCTGGAACAATCTTCTTCTATTGAATAGATATTCAAGTCAAGTGTACGACCCAATGAACCTATCAGTTATTAAACTACTGACTAGTATAGTAGTACTGCGACAGTAGCTAGGGACCGACGGCTTAACGTGCCCTCCGAAACATGGAATCTTTTCTTCACAGACAATCAGGCGATTCAGCATTGTGAGCATTTGATATTGGGTTGTGCGTTCGGCGATTTAAAGTTGTTCTACATTTAGCACCATCCAGGGATCACGGCACGGTCTTGAATAAAGCTACGCGTAATAAAATGCTGAAGACCACACAAAATAATGTAAAGGTGATTCAGCCTGCATTGTCCTAAACAAACTGGAAAAATATTTAAAATATCGCTCCTGTTGTGGTCAGTTTATCCATGACAAACATTTAACATTTTTTTTTCTACTGTGAATTTTTAGAAAACTCACGTGGTATCTTCTCCTGGCATGACCATCTCCTTCTCGGGGATGGTGACCTGGGCGGCGCAGTCCCACGTCATTGAGAACATCTGCAGCTGAATGAACGATGTGAACGGCTTGGACCGACCACCTGGAATACAATACAAATCATTAGAGTCTAATCTCTAATCTGTCTAATGATTAGACAATGAGCTGATGATCGTCACTACAGCAATACGAAAACGGCTTTTCGATTATGTCGACGTTTGATTTTGTCAGTCGATTCGGTTGTGCGTGAATTCACCCAAAGAAATTTAAGTTATGTTATTGAAAGTTTGGGACGGAGATGGCATGGGAAGTTGTCTATTTGGGATGGAGATGGCATGGGAAGTTGTCTATTTGGGATGGAGATGGCATGGGAAGTTATCTCTTTGGGATGAAGATCACATGGGCAGTTATCTCTTTGGGATGAAGATGACAATGTGAAATTGTCTTTTTGGGATTGAGCTGACATGTGAAGTTGTCTTTTAGGATGAAGATGAATGTAAAATTTGTCTTTTTAGGATGAAGATGACATGGAAAGAAGTCCAGTTAGGAAATATAGCACTAGATGAAATGGATTGAGTGGATTCTCACCTTCATCTTTGCTCAGGATATAGACAGCAGCCTCTACATTGTCGTGCGCCTTGACTGTGCCTGGTTTGGCCATGACCATGCCTCGCTTGATCTGTTCGCGCTTGATGGAGCGCACCAGAGCTCCAAGTTGGTCTCCCGCCTGAGCCTCGTCCAGGGTCTTGTGGAACATCTCGACTCCAGTGACGGTGGTCTTCATTGTCTTGCCGTGTCCGACGATTTCGCACTCCGTACCCTTCTTTAGTACTCCTGAAAAAAAGAGGTAATCGTTTAATTAGGTGGTGGTTTTGTAAATGGCAGTCATGCTGCTTATATTCTATGAAAGTTATATTACTAAACAATAAACAAGTGTTATTATTATTATTCATAATGAAAACTGAACGGCTTAGGTACTTGTTTTTGTTGTACAGGCCTCTATGAAAGTTATCAAAAACCAAGAGTTCCTCCTTACATTTTACAGAGCCCATTTGTATAGTTCTTATTTCTTACAAGATATTTATTTTGCTTGAAGTTTTGTTTAAAAATTGTTGTTACCTCTATGCAGCCTGCCCGTGACCACGGTTCCTCGTCCAGGTATGGAGTGTACGGACTCCACGGGCAGCAGGAAGGGCTTGTCCAAATCTCTGACTGGTGTTGGGATGAAGGAGTCCACTTCACTGAGAAGTTTGCCAATGGCTTCTGAACCAATCTCAGGGCTCTTGCCTTCTAAGGCGCAAAGAGCTGAACCTGTAACATTAACATGGAATTTAAATTAATTGTCTATTGGATTATTGTTCTATTCAGATTCAGCTTTATTTCATAATTTACCAAATTTACATGTCACTTAATTATTATAATTGTAATTACTTTTTGATTAAATCTAATTTGATTTATTCTTAAAAACTTAATTCCATTAAATAATAATGTTAAATATTTTAGTTTGCGTCTTAATTATATTAGATTATAGATTATTGTTCAAACTTTTTAGCAACTTAAAAAAAAATCATGTGGATGAATATAGCTTTGGTTGGTTATGCCTCAGTTGCTAGGACGAACTCAGTTGTGATTGAGGAATATCCACATTCTCATACCTTTAACAACAGGAATCTTGTCACCGTCATAACCCATCTCAGACATCAGTTCTCTGATCTCCATTTCCACAAGTTCCACCATCTCCTCATCAGCAGCATCCACCTGAAAGATACAAGATTTTACCAATAAGGTAATAAAGTCAACATAGGCCAAGGTTTCCAATCCTACTAATATTTTAAATGCGAAATCAGGATGCTTGGATGTTTACTCAATCACGCTTTAACCACTGGATGGTTTGGGATGAAACTTGCACAGGTTAGGTCCTAGGACATAGGCGACTTTTCACAATGATCAGAACGGCGGCTCCGCCCATCCCATACCATGATTTTAATAATCAGTATGAATATGATGATATTTATAACTATAATTATTAACTAAAAACAGTGTTTGTACCTTGTTGATGAACACTACAATGTGCTCGATGCCAATCTGCTTGGCCAGCAGCAGATGCTCGCGTGTCTGCGGCATCACTCCGTCGGTGGCCGCGACCACCAGAATGGCGCCGTCCATCTGGGCTGTACCTGTGATCATGTTCTGGAAAAAGCAAGATATTTAACTTGATTTGCTAAGCCACAATTGGCTGTTGGGCTGTATAAGATTAAACCTCTTTATCTTATCTAGCCTGAATCATCCCACTGCTGGACAAAGCCTCCCTCTTCTCCTTCCATATTTCCCTGTTTTGGGCCTCATGTTGCCAGTCTTTTGTAAAATTGTCTAAATGTCTTCCATGGCGTCGTCTTGTGTGCGCCTTGGATTAAACACAGCTCTAGTTGCAGCCAAAACCCCTTCACTCTACCTAAATCATAGCTTGATTCTAAGGATTTCATTATAATTTTTATGCACTGAATATTTGAGTTGGTTTAGGAATACTTTTGTTCAGTAAAGTTTATAAATCAATATTAATATCCGGTTGGGAACATTATCATCATGCCTAATTTAAAATCCTGCTTTCTATATCTACATTCTACTTGTTTGAAGATAATAGAAATTCTTGAAATAATTGCAAAAATATATATTTTAGTTACCTTGATGTAGTCAGCGTGTCCTGGACAATCTGTGTGGCCATAATGCCTTGTGTCTGTCTGGTATTCTACGTGGGCTACATTGATGGTGATACCACGGGCCTTCTCTTCAGGGGCATTGTCAATGTCCGCATAGCCTTTAGACTGAGCGAGATCTCGCTCTGCTAATACTGTAACACAGATAAAATTTATAATTTTTGTATCTACTTGACATTTCAGTACGCTGCAATTTTAAGTAGACTGTGAAAATACTAAAGACTTATAGATATAGTTACAAGACAGAAAAATAACATAAGAATTTGTGAGACAAAAGTCTCATTATATATTTCTTATCTGAATCTAAACGACTAAAAATAAATAAAATAAAATAAATGTATGAAAATCCCCATTTCTTCTTTCATGAGGTATAATTTTTATGGAGTTACGAGTTTACCTTTGGTTATGGCAGCAGTTAATGTGGTCTTGCCGTGGTCAACATGTCCGATTGTACCAACATTACAATGGGGCTTTGTCCTCTCAAATACTTGCTTCTCGGCATAATTCCTTCGCAGCACAATGCTCAGTGGCGAGAGACCGGATACTGTGTTGTTTCTTAGGTTTGCAGCATGACTTTGTTTTAGTAATAATTTTACAGCTGGAAGAAATAGTTACAATAACTACAAAAGGTAGCTAAGTAATGAAGAAAATGCAAAGCAAGCTCATACGTGTATCATGTGTGGATAAAGCACTTGTATCATGAACAGAATAATAAAAAAATATGCAAATATGCAGCTATCTTTTATCAAAGTAGTACAACATAACCTCAAAATTTCAGCTGACTGAAAAATCAATAAATTACTATCGCACAAGCATACTAGAAGGTAATTTTGGTTTGTATAGTGCGAATAGAGCTGTTAGGAACTTATAAAGTTAATGTAATCAACGATAAATGCCGGACATGGGCTTTCTTTTACATAATCCTCAAGATAACCAAAATCTCATATTTATTATAAAGTGCTAGTATATAACGTGAACAATTGAATTGCTCTGAAACATTCAATGTTTATAAGGCTGAAAATATTTATTTCGAGTGAAATAATCCAGAATATTGTAAGAAAATAACAAATCTTACCTGGGTTAACCAAACTCTTGGCAAATGAAATAGTAGCCATCCTTGCCGGCCTACCGCAGCAATTTTCAAGTTAATTAACAGTAATCTCGCCAACCACGTCTTATTTTCCTAACTAACAACAATATTTCCAGTAAAATTTAAGGAAAAAGAAGAAAATGCGCTTACAGTTTCTTGCGCGCGTTCACGTTTGGTCAAATAAGTTGAAATGTCTGCATAGTACGACTACGATTAGTAACAGTTTTTGTTCTGCTCACGCACATGCATAAAGAGAAGGATAGATATATGACAGCCGAAAGAATCGAGTCAGAAATTCGTTCAGTGCGCATAGATAAACGAGATTACGGTTTGAAACCCTCAATGTCATGTGCGTTCATTTTTGGAAAATAGATGGCGTTACTATATTTAGCAACGCCATCAAGCGTGGAGTAGCTGTACTACGATGGAACATTTCAAAGATAGAGCAAGGACCATGCAAGGACCTCAATTCGCTTCTATACTGAGTTGATCCTGAGGTTTTGTAAAATAAAACTTCGTAATAATAACAAAGTAGGCATTTACTTATAAAAATATAGCATACATTCATAAATGTAACAAATCACTTAGGTCATAAACATTTAATTAGTACCTATTAAACTTAAAGATATTGAAATTAGAAGTCAAAGTCATCACTGCTTGGCGATACTGCACGTTTTTGGACGTTGGCTAAAGCGTCTTGAACTGTTTCACTAGCGCTTTCACTGTCGGGCACGTAGGTGGCTGAAGTATCTTAAACAGAAAAAAACATGTCAGCTTTACTGCACCACCTGGCTTAGAAAAACTTACACAAGTAGGTAGATGCTTACCATTGTCAAAAGTTATATCAACAACCGTAGAAGTAACGTTGCTTCCTACATGTGCCACCCTAGAATCTGGTTGTTTTAAAACTTCACTTTCGCCATTCTCTACAACCTTTGTCACATCTGTATCAGCAATGGTTTCTTCAAATGGCGCTTCTTTCAAGAGCTCACGTTTATTTATTTCCTCTTTGATAACGGTTTTACGTCTTTTCTCTTTCTTGGATTTGGGAGTGCCCACTAGCAGCACATTGTTGCTTTTCTTTATAACTGTAGTTGTTGCATTGACATCAATAGGTTCATCTTCATTGTCATTTTCATCCGGGAAGTCAATATCGTACATCCTTTTCAGTTTCTTCTGAAACTTCTCCAGTTCATGCTTGCTGACCTGCTTGGGCGAGTTAATCACTCCTGGATATCTAGCGACGAAGCTATACTTCGCAAGTCTTTTATTCAATGTAAGTGTCTCAGCGTCATCAGCCTGAGTTACGGCGACTTCCAGTCGTTTCTTGTATTTCTTATCCTTCAGTCTTAACATCTTTTTGTTAGGTATGTACGGCTTTAAATTCTCTGGAGCAATCCAGGCCCTTGTCACGTCGAAAGCGTCGAAGAAAACCACGTTGTAGTGAGTCTGAAAAAGCATAAAAGTAAATTAGTCAATCACAATACAGTTTCCAGTATAGGCTAAATTAAACGAAGGCGAAGTAATGCAGAGTTTTTAGGAAAGCAATTCCTTAGGAGCTGGTGTTCCACTTACTGGTATGTCAGAGAAGCCGTCGAGCCAGTAGTACTGCTCGGTATCGGGGTCGTCGTCCACCATGGCGGGCCACCACGGCCAGCCCGACAGCCGGGCCAGGACTAAGGACCCAGCAGTGTATTCTCCATGGATGAGGTCTTCTTCGTCGCGGAGACGCAGTGGAGCCTCCGGGACGGAGCAGCTTGCTGCTGATTTATCTGAAAATTTAAAAATAGGGCACTTGTTTTCAACATTCTGTGTTAACTTGTTGGTAAAGGAAGATAGTGAACTTTATGACTTTCTTGTATTGATTGATCTTGAATCCACCTCAGATGCTACCAGTGGAAGGCAGCGATTACCATCTATGTATAAATGATGTTTCATGTTATGTAAATATAAATACCTTATCACTATGTGGGCCAGGAAATTACCAGCCAGCATATCCTTGCGTCATTTTTGCAGCTACAGTAGGCCCCTTGTTTTCATGCAAAGTACAGTCTATAGGGAAGTCGGGTCTGGTCTGGTAGTATTACTGACCTCTGTTCACAGCAGCCCTTGCTGATAGAATCAAGCCTCAGAGACTTGTATTACTGATACTGACCTCTGTTCATAGTACAGCGCCACTTTGCGGGCAGTTCGCTTTTGTCGACAACGTGAGGCAAGAACCGCCAGCGGTCGCAGTCGTCGCATTGCACCCACAGGCCCGGCTTGCGGCGCTCTTGTAGCCAGAGCAGGCGCTGGCGGTGGGACAGATTCGCCGCCGGCTGGCTCGCGACATCTTTGTACGATGTGCTTTAAAAAAGAGGCATAAATTATTTTGTTATTTTTCTGAATAGAAGTAGTTATACCAGGTATAAGGGAGAGCATCCGCAAACTGATAAGGGTTACTCAGTCAACGAAACTGAACAACTTTCAACAGAAAATTCTTTTAGGAAATAAAAAAAAATATGACTTTTCCTTACAAATTACCACTTTGATCAGTGAATTGGAAAGCCATTTTTTTTTCAAACATTGAATCCTTCGCCAGTGCACGGTTAAGATGCATTCGGAGCGACTTTAAGTGAAACAACCGATACTTTTGGATGTCGTATATTGACTGCACTTATAGCTAATGCATACATATATATAGCGTAGTAGGTATAGTACTAAGTAGGGGCGAGTAGGTGCGTCATCACACTGCACCTTCCCCCTTGAAAGAAAAAAAAATGTTTTATTTAGAAGACATTTTTTTTTTTACATAATAATCTAAATTTAGGAGAAATACCACCAAATGCTTCCATTATCTTTTCAATAATGTTTATATAGAGATGGCAAAGACTACATACCTAACAGTAATAAAATAACACAACTACTATTACAATTATATCTACAATTTTAACTATATTCCATTTTAGAGTCATATCCATTTTCTTTGTCAAATCCGTGTATTTATTATCACAATTTTATATTTTTTAAATCATCAATAACTTTAGTCATAATCATAATTTATTTATCATTATTTTTGTTTTTATTTGGGTTAGCTATTCCCACTTAAAAACAAATTTACGTCATAGAAATTTTATTAGTATAATAATATCCTTGATTATATACTATATATTATGTCCATGGGCCCATTACACATTGCATGCTTTTTATAAGTTAAGGTACCTTTTAAAATATCATTCTGAGCGCTTATTTTATACAGCTTGGTTATCTTAACAAATTAACCATAGTCGACTTTAAACACCTGGCTACTTACTTATAGTGCCAGTTTGCGAGTCGTGCTTTCACGAACTTATATACTGGTACATTTATATTTGAGGTTTACATATATGACACTCAAGTTAGGGTCTGAACTTTAAGACTCAATGGTCTCCAACTTCTACACGGAGGGTACGGTAGCCCACACCATGATCAGATAGAAGGAATTTGATCCCTATTGTACCTAATAATCGCTACCTGTATCTTGTACCTAGGTAGGATAATAACATTATGTAACATTTTACGATGTTACTTATACCTATTCGTACCGTTAACAATATCGACGTATCATTTTACGTACATACGAGCATTAACTCGTGCTCACTTTCTTTACTTCCGAGCATAATTTCGTTTCTTAATAAACAATGTTGTTCATATTTCTGTACTTGATCACACAATCCTTTCTTTGAATATATGGCATAATTAGCTTCGCTGCGATTTCGGATGATCAGTCCAATAACACGCAAAACTATCTATACCACAAATTCCCATTCAATCTTCCGATCTGCAGAATCATCACAATCGAATAGTCAAGACAAGCTTCAATATCATTATCAATCTTTCATTCATGAACAACATTCATCGCTACCTAACACCTTAGGTGTACATCTGTTTAGGTAGGTATCTAATATTTCTGTACAATATCATTGTACTGGGAGTTAGTAGGTAACACTGTTACGTCACTACTACTCTATAAATTGACACAACTTATAACAGGTATACTTACATAGTCAGTTCAATCAACTTTGTAAACTTCGAAACAGCATATTCTGCAAAATACTCTGTATCGGTAGAAATTGTTTCACAACTACTTTGCGTTTTTCGCTGAAATGCATCTAGCAACACAAAATAAAATTGATGTCCAATTTTTATCAATTATTGCGAAAGTGTGCAAAACTGCTTACACGTAACCTACATAATTTGGCTACTTACACGTGTAAAACAATTTTCAGATTTTACAAATCGCTACCTACTTATACTTTTAAGCAAATGTTCTTTATTTTTCTACATAGATTTTAGGAAGTAAAATTTTGCGTATTCAGTATGAAGTGATACTTTACGCAACAATAAAAAAAAAGTAAAATCTTACATTACTAAGACTACAGGCGTTTTACGCACTGCCTAACTCGTAAGGTTTAAAGGTATGACTTTATGTATACGTATGCAACTTACATAAGCGCGTGTAGTACCTACGTGTCTAGGCTATGTAGGTCGTGACGACAGAAACGCTGACTTGGCGTGCGCATACGATGTGGCGCGCGCGGCTCAGTCGTGGATACCCCGTAGGTCGCATGTTCGATTTCTTCTTTCTCTAACGAACAAGCTGCTCCACATCAGACCCGATCAATGAAATCTCCCGGCGCCCAGCAGACATAATCCTCGCATCAACTAGGCTTGAATATACTGCGAGCGCCCAGCAGCTACAACCTCTTCATGATCTTCTTATAATGTATCTCCTCGTCATGGGGATATCCTCTTCATGGGGTGCTGTCATCATCTTTAATAATTGTACTGGATCTCTTCTATAATTTTACTGGAACTGCATCATTTTTGTTTAGTGGTTTGGGTATGTTTCTCTGTGGCCATCATGTTTATTATTTTTCTGTCCATCATAGCTTAGGTAATTAATGTCGTTTTCGACGAACTTCTCGTCACCCGTGGAACCATGTCTCTATTGCACTGTATACCTTATTGACATTATGCTCAGTGCGTGGCCAGTTCCTTCAAGAATAGGCTTTCGCTGCGTGGTCAACTGCGACGAGCTGACGGTGGCGCTGGACTTCAACCAACGCTGCTGCCATGACGTGTCCATTTTATTTCTCGTTCACTTTTTGCATTTATAAAGTCTGAAGATTATTATCATTATCACTCATTTTTATTGTTCTTTTTTCCACTCAATCTTAAAAGTCATTTATTTCACGAATCACTGAATTGTCTGTGACGTGGCAATTAGATTTTAATTTTCACTTCTCGGTTCTTTACTGGGTTCATGGGATATTTTTATTAACACGAACAAATTATTAACTTTTATAATTTTTCCCATGATACCCAGCTCTGTCCAGAAGGGACAAAGCTGGCTAGGGTCGCCATGCACGGTTAAGATGCATTCGGAGCGACTTTAAGTGAAACAACCGATACTTTTGGATGTCGTATATTGACTGCACTTATAGCTAATGCATACATATATATAGCGTAGTAGGTATAGTACTAAGTAGGGGCGAGTAGGTGCGTCATCACACTGCACCAGTGAAAGTTGTTCAGTTTCGTTGACTGAGCAACCCCTATCAGTAGCAATAAATAGAAAATGGACGGAAAGCTAATTTTCTAGGAACACAAAAAGACTATCGAGGTGGATCCACGTGGGGTAGGTAACCCATAATAAAATAGTACCTACTATGATAACCACAGGTAACTTACGTGCTAGCCTGAGAGCAATGTTCTGTTGATTGAGTAGCTTCAGCGAATGTTATGCCCTTTCGATGCTTCACGTATGCCATGGATGGCGAATTATTGTCGTCACCCTGTGAAATTGTGTAAAATACCTATTATAGTTGAAGCGACTACTGTTTATTTAGTTTAGCTTGACATTACATGATGAGATGACAGATCGAGGGTAGTTTTCATAATATAACTTATCTACCTTCTCGTCGTATCAGTAAAAACAATTTCTTGTCGGTACTTCGAAACTCCAAAATCAAATCAGTTAAAGAATTTTCATACTTGCGAAAGACGAGCTTCTTCTATAGGTTCATGGGCGATTTCAGTTGGTAATTTGCCTTCTGCTAACTCCATTGTCAATCAGCAATGTCAGAAATACCAAGAAGTCTACGGTAATGAAAATTATTTATGAAATGGTACAGATTTCAGTTACAGAAAAAGAATGAAATGAAAATCTCGTAGATTTTCCCGCGCTTACATACTAGTACTTTTTATTTTCCCGCGTTTTTCCTAAGGGTGCAATCGTTTTATTTTTTTCGAAAAAAAAATATTATATGTTTTGAAACTGAGATAAATCAATCACTCGTAATTTTTACAATTACCTATTTATTTATTGGGATTTTATTTACAAATGATTCAGTTGAGATGAGAAAACATGATATGATTAAAAAATTATATTTTCTATGAAACGAATATGTCGCCGGAAGTTACATATTTATTAAATATCGTGTGTGTGGTTGGCTGGCCCCTATGGGCATATGGGATATTTCAAATAAATTTAAACAAACGAGAGTTGATCGAACGAGAGTTGAGTTGAGTTGCAGTGGGTCGATGTGGGCTGAAAATGATGATGATGATGATGAGAGTTTTTCGGTTCGTAGTTCATGCAGAAAACCTGTTCCAATATTTTTAGTTGTTTTTGGTAAAACAACGAAACGACGAACAATATGAAAGAAAATCCAACCTGAATTCTGGCGAGAGTGTAGATGCAGAGTTTTTCCGAAGTAATTCTTTTTTTTTTTTGGTGAAGGAAATTCAAAAGTCATGTCAAATACTATAAAACAAAAAAGACTTTTTTGACATATTATTTAAATTCGATAAATAAAGAGAAATTTTATCTTCTAATAAACTTGTACAATCCATGAAAATATTATTCGTATAATAGCACTTTAAATTTTTAACGGAAGTGCGCATCGAAGTATCGGCTGGCTACCGGCTGGTCGCCATATTGTGGCGAGCTAGAATTTGGTGTTTTCCCAAAAAAACTCGTCGTTCTCGACGAAAGGGAGTATCCTGTACTCCCTTTTTTGTGTTTCAAGTGTTTTATCTCTTATTTACCTGTAGGTAAAGTGTATTTCTATAAAGAAATATATTTTTCTTTGTTTTGGATTATAAACATGGCTTTCTAAAATGTCGGCCCTGTACGTAAAATCGTTATCTCCTCGCGGAGTAACCCGCTCAGTTTTTGTTGTGAATGTTGGAGGAATCCAGAATGGACAAGAAGTCTTCAAATCGATCATCTATACCACAGTCGAGGGCATCCGCCATCGACTGTAAAAAAAGCACTGGTAAGTGGACTGAAGGTCGCCATACTGATTACAAAATGACTGACAGGTTCTTTTTGTTTATCATCAATTCATCATATTGTGTAATAAATCTGGCGCCTGCTTTTTGACTTATTCTCTTTTTCTTCCTTCAGAATCAACTCACAAACCTTGGCCACGGAACAATAAGAAACGCGAAGGACCTGGAAATGCTCCTAAGAATGAGCCGTATCGCAAGAGAGGTGCCCCTGCTCAGGGGGGCCGTGGACAAGTCGATAGGAGACCACGCGCGCGGGGTGGGACCTCCAATTCATTTATGGGTGGAGCGCAGAACACCGGGTAAGAAACCTGTATATTGATGAGTTGTCACCTTGCAAGCAAATAAGGTAATTTCCCGAGATAAACAGTAGCCTTCTAACCTTCGCTCATCTCTAGATTACTAGGTATCTATTATTCTGCCTAATTTCATCATGAGCTGTTCCAACATGTAAGAGCAACAAACAGTGACTTTTGCATTAGATTTAGTCTGATCTTTGTTATCTGTTCTGTGATAGCATATAGAACAGACAGTCTAAAAAACTGTCAAACTACTAACACTGCAATATTTTATACAACAGGCTAGAAGATGAGGATGAGCCGGAAATCGGCTCAGTATTTGTGCCTGGCAGCAAGAAGCAAAACTTGAACCATTTGTTGAACTTCATGTACCCAAGCCGTGGGGGACAGGAGCGTGGCCCCGAGCGCCGTGGGGCCATACCCCGTCGAGCTGTGCAGAAGGTGCCTCATCGTCTTGAGCATGATCTGTATTTGCGCGCCAAGTAAGTATTACACATTATTCCTTTATGTATAGGTAAACTATTTCATGACTCATTTTCCATTTATTTATGGTGATCTACTCCACTATGCTGTTTTCTTGAAGGCAACACCAAGATGCACAAATTCAGCCCTGATGCAGAGAGCTGGCTGAAAAGCCTGGACCTAAATTTTTGATCCAAGCAGGGACTGTCATATGCTATGATGATGATTGAAATTGGTCTAGTAGTTTATTGATTGCACATCTTAAATAAAATCCTTCCTCTTAGTATAGCTATAGATTAAATTGATTGCCCTCCTTGTACTGAGACTATTTGTAATTAAAATTCAAATGTAGCGTAGCTGTGACTGTGAATAATGCAAAAGAATTTCAAATTACAACTACCCTGGCTACTTATAATGATGAATCATCCTAATATTAAACATATTACTTGGTTAAACATTCATCAGGCTGTTATTCAAGTATTGTGGCGCAGGAGCATTATTTACCCAGCTGTTTTGTTGACTATGCTATTATTTATACTTGTGTATTAATTTTCAGCTGTCAATTTGTGGTGAGGGAGGATGGAGACTACAGGGCGAATTTGTTGGATCCAGATGTGCCTATCAAGTGGGAACAGGTTGAGGAAATTGTGAGTTTATCTTTGCAAGTCATAAAAAAAAAACTATAATGTGAGTGTGTTATCTATCAAACTGATAGTATAAATGTTTATAGAAAAAACTCTTAGTTTTTTGCTGATAATATTTTTATTGATAATTAAATTAATGTAGTTAATATATTTATAGCATAAAAGACTTGCATAACAAGGTGTTTAGTTTTATTATAAAACTTTTATAACACTGTTGCATTGCTCAATTATCTAAGTTTAATGAGAGTCTCACAATAAAAAAGAATCAGACTTAAAAATGATAAATAACCTATAGTAAACTGTGCACTTTCATCATCATAAAATGTTATATTGGCAACAATCATCATCAACCGTTATTGACGCCAGTTTTCCTTACCCAGGTGGTGCGCAGCACAGGGCGTTCAGAATGCCCGATCTGCCTGGGCACGCCGGCCGCCGGGCGCGTGGGGCGCTGCGGGCACGTGTACTGCTGGGCGTGCGCGCTGCACTACACGGCGATGCACGACAAGCAGCCGCCGCCCTGCCCCGTGTGCTGTGCGCCGCTGCACGTGCGAGACATGCGCCCCACCAGAGCCGTGCAGTGGCCGCAGCCGCCTACTGAGGTACCTTCACACTTATACTTCAGCAGCTACAAGCTACTCCCTCAGTCCCAATCTTAGAGGTGCTCCGCAACCTGACATGTCTGCTAGGCTTCGAGTTGCTGAAACTAGCCTGTTAGACCATACAATACTACACCTTCAGTCATGGGCCTCCTTCTTAGGGTGTCTTCTTCTTCTTAGCGAGTGGATTTTCGAGTCGAACAACGACCCGATAAACCCTGGTGTCAGAGTTTTCAAACCGCCTAGTAGCTCAGCTATAGGCCTCTGACATGGTTTCAGTAACGACCACTATCAAAGACAGCGACCGGGACCGACGGCTTAACGTGCCCTCCGAAGCACGGAATCCTTTTTCTTTTCGGACAATCAGGTGATTCAGCCTGCAATGTCCTAACCAAACTGGGGAAAACCTCACAAAGTGATAAATTGACAAATATCAACTTTGTGTTCCCCCCCTGGGAATCGAACCCAGAACCTCCGGATCGTAAGCCCATGGCTCAGACCACTAGACCACGGAGGCAGGCTTAGGGTGTTACAGGCTATAAAGAGTCTCAATACTTCAATACAGACCATTTTTGTCTGCCCATTATTTTAATATTGCAATGGCCCTATGTATTATGACCCTCTATGAAATCCCTTGTATCTGTCTTCTGGCTTTTACAGTATATATACCCGATAATAAATACAGAGTTGATAAGCTGTATATTTTTTTTTAACAGTACACATAAATATGACGTGTTGTTACAAGTTATTTTTTGAAAATTCTAGGTGACAATGCGCCTGGTTCGTCGCCTGCGCGGCTCCACGACCGTCGAAGCGGCGCCCCCGCGCGGGCTGCCCGACGAGTCTCCACCAGCCGACATACTGCCCATCGAGCAGTTGCAACACGCGCCGTACACCAAGTTCTTCACTATCAACAAACAACAGGTATATTTATAAAAGGATATACTTTTAAAAAAAGTTGCGATTTGCTAAATTATCAATGAGTAACCTTGATATTCAATATTTGAAAAAATCTTTGGTTTCGAAATCAGTGGTTGTGAAACCAACAATGACCAAATAAAAAAAAGGTAAAACATGGGAAAAAACCATTCCTTTTCCATCCTCTTTGCCTTGTAAAATTATGTAGTAAATAATTAATTAATTAATATTTTTTTAATTTCTAGGTACGCGACATCCTCGACCGCGAGAGGAAGGAAATCCAGGATCAAATCATGGCAGAAATAGACACCACTGAAATCGTGTACTTAGAGCAAGCTCTAGACATGCTCAAAACTAAAGAAGAAAACCTGAACGCACAACATGACCAACCAAAACCTAAACCCATTATGGAGGAAATTGACGCTCCTCCAATAGTCTACGAGAAACAAGAGATCAATCAAAATAAGGTCGATTGGTTTGACATGACCGATGATGGTCCTACATGTGTAGAGACCATTCAGGACCAAGTAGAAGACCTGGCTATAAGCCTCGCCCAGTCTAACTTGAACCCTGAGGCGGTTGAATTTTTTGGAGATTTCAATGACAATCATGCTGAAGAGTTTCCGCTTATTGATTGTCCGGTTGAAGAGCTAGCTGATGAGAAGGATGATAATGCTGTCAATGATGTGGATAAGCTAAACCAAGCGAAATATTTCTACTTTTATCAGGGTAAGTAATTAAAACTTCGTAAAATAACTGTGACAGATTTTAATTATTTATTGATTACCTTAGCATCATAAATTCAAAATGTTAAAGCTAAAATCCTAAGCTTACTGCTTAGCCTTATGAAATGATAATATCCAGACTAAATCGCAGTCAGATAGATCAGTTTCTTTGAATAATGCTTCAATGTCTCAAACCCCGTCATGAAGATTGATATACGCAAAGTAACCCTTACTGGCGACAAATCGGATCTCTCTTTTCCGCACCTTGAGTGCAAAAGGGAGATCCTACTTTTTGCCTTCAGTTTTCCGCCAGTGCCCACACAGGGTTACGAAACTAAAGCATACTTACTTATACTACAGACAATTATTTACCTTTATTTTTCAGCTGAGGATGGTCAACAAGTGTTCCTGAACAGCCTAAACGTTCGCCTACTGAATGCCTCGTGGGGAGCGCTGGCGGCCGCTCCTCCACTCATCAAGGGACGAGTCTTGCATCGAGAAACATTGTCATTGGGAGATCAGGTCAGTTTACATAACACACATTATTTTTTTAAATATTCTACTACAACAGTCTACTGCTGGACATGCTAGCTGCCAACCATTTCCTGGATTTATCCCTTAGTCAATTTTTACAACAGTGTAAACTTACATTCATTCACATACTCATTCGTGATTAAATCTGTTCTGAATCATTACTATGTTCTACTACTGAAATAGAAAAGTGGCTAAAAAGTCATCTTAAAGCACAAGATGCAGGCAAAGAACAAGATGTTAACAATATATTATAGATATTAATGGTAAATTGACTTGTGTTTCAGATGCGTAAACACATGCCTTACACCGCCCACTTGCCACTCTACTGTTCGTTCGACATCGTGGAGCTCGACCTGCAACCACCGCACGTCACTAATGCTGCTTTGAAGAACTTTGCAGGTGAGCAAATTACTCTCTTTAGAATTACTGTGCTTTCAGGACGTTGTAGACTACTAAGTCTACTAACAAAACCAACATACAAAGTTTAATTCTCATAAATCAGCGGCCATACTTGTAGATGTGCGTACAGACACGAACCCTTTTGTGTGCGTAATTACAGGTTTACCTACTATGCCAGACTCACGCACACTAAGGCAATGTGCGTGTAGGTACATTCAGGTACATTTACACACACAAGTATGGCTACGCGGCAGTCGTGAGATAAAATACTACTACAGTGATTAGATCATCTTTAATTGAAAGTGTTTTGAAGGAATTGATAAATTATGCAGCTGCTCATTTATATGTATGAATGGTCCAATTTCACCCAATGCTAAATAAAAGAGGTCATATTTATATAACAAGGTTACAAATACAACTACAACTACTGTAGTTGTATAGTTGTCCATTTGTGTATAAATCGTTATTATCAAATTACAGAAGAGCTAGACCGTCGTGCCCGCATCCGCGCGCGCAACGAACGCGAGGAGCGGCGCCGCGAGCGAGCATACCGCCGCGCCGTAGAGGGACCGCCCAGACCCGACTTCTCTTCGGAGCTGATGTTCCCCGCACCGCAATCGTTCAGCCCGCCTACTGAGCTACCACCTATCTCAGTGCCGGTGGAAGAAAACGTATCTGCTACCCCGTCCAGTTCGTCTATAGCAGCCTCGCCACCAGGGTTGTCCTTTGCTAAGGTAAATTTGAGTGCTATGACAGGTCTAGCAATCTAGACTTCTTTCCATGAGCCGCAAACTCGCCCACTGAGTATCCAGCGTCAGTGTGTCTATCGTAGGCATCGTCTTTACTAGCCTAGCCGACTTCCCTTTGAATTTCCCGCCGAACAGGTTTAGAAATAATTACGATCTATTATTTAGTTACATCAATCATGTACATATCATCATATTGTGCATTTTACATGAGTAAATCAACCATTTTTTACTTATGCTCTGTATCCCCAGATGGCTCGCTCGAGCGGCACGTGGCGCGTGCGCAAGCCGGCCCCGCCCCCTCCCCCTCCGCCCGACGAGGAGGCTGCAGGCGGCGCCCCGCGCGCGCTCTCCCTCAGCGACGCCATTGAAGCCGCGCTGCTCGCCGCCGCGCCCTCACCACAAGGCAAGAAGAAGAAGAACAAGCAGAAGGTGCTGTTCGCTACCGGCATGCAGCGCGCCAACTAGATAGACAAATTGTGACACTTATACGCGCGTTTACATAAACCAAACCAACAGCAAACAAATTAGAATTTTTGTGCTACGCCTAAAAGGTGCTTTTAAAATCAGCGTAACTAATTTGAACAGTACGGTACTACTTTCACTAAGGAAATAAAATACAACACAACAAAACGTACTCACGCGTGATACGTAATATCGTTTTTAATATGTTGAGTGTTCTTTGGGAAGGTGTTCCCTTTATTTGTCTATGCTTGTACTAATAATAATTAAAATGTTTTCTGCTGATTTTTAAAACATCTTTGTCCATAAATGAGCAGAAAGAAAAGATAGTAAACTAGTATGTCTTACATAAAACACAAAAGTCTAATAAAAAACAGTGTTGTGTATGCCTATAACATAGTCAATTTGACTTGAACATTTGCGGTATTTGCCAATAAGAAAAAAAAACTTACGTAATTGATAACTACTCTAAAAAAATGGATTTAAGTTAAACTATTGCTTGTTATTTGTTAAAAGTTTTATAAGATCTAGTGTTAAAATGTGGTTTTAAACCTCTCGGATTTCAAGTAGGATTCCCATGGTCTGTTTTATATTATGGGAAAATGCACTCGCATGCATGAACGAATGTTGGTAATATCCTCAATTTAATTTATTGTATTTTAAGTTTATATATAAATAAAACTAAATCCAATGATGTCGGATAAATCATGAGTTTAATCTTGTGAAATCTCTGGATTAAATTTTTCAAAATTTATGACAAATTAGATTGTGACTATATCTACCTATATCCTAACCATAGAAATAAATGTTCAGCAGAACTTGGTGTTAAAAATGTCTATTATGTACAATTTACAATGTGTAACAGAATTTTGGTGGAATAAAAAATGAAAAGAATTAACTCTTTTTTTATTGACTGGAAGTAAAACTACCCCTTCTAAACCTTATTCCTGTAATAAAACACATAGGACATAGAAATCAAAAGACACAACAGAAACAAAGTCGCTTCCCTGTCCTTTAGGAGCAGAATGTCCTATTTCTTAAAATGTCCCTTTCCCAGAAATAGGTCTTAGGTGCTTAGATCTTAAAAGTACGCTACGGATTTTGATGCGGTTTTTTTAATAGATAGTGAGTGATTCATTCAAGAGGAAGGTTTTAAACTTTTTTACCATAGGAAAATATATCATTCCCACTGGAAAAATATTTTTAAGGGGAATTTCATTTGATTTTGATGACAGAACATACCTAGATATCATTCAGGGGAAGAACATAGGGCTACTTTTTACCATGGGAAAATGTCTCATTCCCGAGGGTTTTTTTTTTCAAGCGGCCGGGGGGGAGGGAAGTGAGGGCGCACATTTATATTGGGGTGGGGTTTATGCCTAGGTCTTTGACCTAAAACCTTCAAAATTTTATGTAGAAGGTTACTGTTAAAGACCTGGACATAATCCTCACACGACCAAGCGACAGTTAATTAAATACAAATGCGCGCCCTCAAAATTCCATGCCTGTTCTCTTCTCTTTTCGCACCACAGATTACCTAGTATATATGTCCTACGGTTTCGCACAGACTCTACGAAGTCCAGCAGGGCTATGATGCGCACTGTAGACTTCAATTTGTCTACACGTGTTGCATACTTCACTATGAATAATGTCTGTCATTTTCCGTTGTGAAGTTCGCAACGAAAGACATAATGTGTAGACAAAACGAAGTCTACGGTGCGCATCATAGGCCCCCAGGAGTGCGTTCACTTCACGCATGCACCTAGGGGAAACCGTTAGAGCGACTTTTAATCTGACAGCTCGCGTAATCAAAAGATAGATACACACAACCATTAAATTTGCGAAACAGCAATAAGTTAGCAATACCTACAGTAAGATTAGAAATATATAATAACAGCACTTATGTCATGGCCATAAAAATATACAATAAAATACCTGAAGAAATAATAAAAGAAGAAAAAGACACAAAATTTGCAGATAAACTAAAAACTTATTTAGCTCAAAAATGTTTTTATTCATTACAAGAATTTTTTGAAGAACGTTTGTAAAAGTTATAATTAAGTAGTATAAGTAAAATTGTATACCATAATGATTACCTTTTAATTTAAGTACCGCCTTATAGAGTTAAAAGTTAATATGTTTGGAATATTTTATAGAATGTAATATTTAATTAACCATGCCTCTGTATTTAAGACACACTCTTTGCAGTGCCCTAACAGGGTTTCATGTGTGATACCAAATAATGTTATAACACCTACTTACCACACGAAAGCAATAAAGATATTATGATTATGATTAAACCCCCCTTTCATGCACGCACTTGCACCTGTCAGGATGAAATTTCCCCTGACAGGCGCTTCAAAACGCGGTTTTATCAACTGTCATAGTGAAAAGTTCCCCTTGCGCTATCCAAACGCCCGTGAACGTGCCCACTTACAGTTTTTTTTTTTTGCCCAGATTTGGGGACACTTTTGCCAGGGGCACGTTCACGGGCGTTTGGATAGCGCAAGATTAGGGGAACTTTTCACTATGACAGTTGATAAAACCGCGTTTTGAAGCGCCTGTCAGGGGAAATTTCATCCTGACAGGTGCAAGTGCGTGCATGAACGGGGGGTTTACGCGAGCTGTCAGATTAAAAGTCGCTCTAACGGTTTCCCCTAGGTGCATGCAGTGGTAGGAATCTTCATAGTAAAAAAATTGATGACATTTCTATATAGAGATAGCTCCCATGCTTGAAGTGATACCATGTAAGAAAATAAAAGTTAAATAGTTATTATTTTTGCTATTCAGCTTCATACAATATCATGGATACAATTAGGGGTTGGTAGTAACTTTGTATGAATATTGGCAACACTGCATTTTGTCATGGCGTCATGGCGATTTTTGTTTTTGGCGGTTGTGAAATTCATTGTTTCTTTTGTGGATTTGGAATGATTTTAACAAATTATTAGCGTAAAGTCGTAGCTTTGCTCCTCCGCCACCACAGACCTTCGCGTTTATTGTGAGACAGTGACTCTTAACGTTGTGAGATACTGATTCTTTGTTTACGTTTGTGAGACAGTGATTCTTCAAGAATATTTGTGTTGATATTCACATATTCATTGCAGTTATTGAGGAAGTGACTCTTTGTAGTATTTTGTCTTTAAAGATAAGTACAGGAAGTCATAGAACCTGTGAAATTTGTGGCTTAAAAGAGCGGCATGCTCATAAGCCCTTGCAGTTTATAAGGTTACCTATCAATGAAAACAGGTAAGACCAAGTTGCAAAACAATGACTAGCATTTATATTTTGATCACTACTACACGCTGTCCAATTTAAAGAAATGTTGCAATTTCACCAATATCAAGTAATATTGCACAAAAAGTTAGGACTACATTTGTATAGATAGCTGAATAAGAAGTGCTAGCATTAGATGGACCGCATATAAACTGGTGTAAGATAAGTTAAATCTTATGAACATATTTCTTCCATGCTGGACTGGGAGTGATAGAAAAACATAGAATGTGCCAGCTGCATCTCCTCCCGGGCATGCTGTAAAAACCAGCTAAGGGATTCGAGGGTTTTAATGTATTGCAATTTAGGCGATGGGCTGACAACCTGTCACTAAAGCAATACACATGACCATCTGAAATAACCCTCAAAACTTGTCAAACGTGGCGGAATGACCTTTCGGTCGTTTTCGCTCTGCCTACCCCATTAGGGATAAAGGCGTGATTTATGTATGTATGTATGTAAGATAAGTCCCAAGAGTATAAAAGTTTTACGACATGACAGGACACCCTCCAGCAAACAAAGTGAGCAACAAAGTTACAGATACACATGAGCATTTAAAACAGCAATAAACTATTTTTATTTTTGTTTCCAGATGCAAGGAATGCCTTGGTAAATTTGCCAATTAAAAAAAGTAAGAAGTTTTGTTACTGAGACATTTTGCGAAAGGGACATAATGCGACTGAACGGATTGTTGTATAGTAAATATATAAGCATGATAGCAAATATATATGCAATACATAAGCATGTTTAGTTTCTAAATACTAGTCGCATAATTGTGATTGTTCTTTTTAATAATATATGAATAAAGCTTTTCTTACACTCTTGATTTTTTCTTTCACTTAAATCAATTTAAATCTTATGAACATATTTAACGCGACGCGATGGCCCTAAAAAATCTATATCGACATTCTATTTGCACATCACTAATATCGATATCGATGATTTTTCTACCAAGATTTTGCCCCTCACTAGCTGTGACAGCTGTCAGATGTAGGTTGCCATAAAATGGGACTCAACTCGAACAAAAACGGTTGTATGGAGATCGGTCTCTTAAAACGCTAGTTTTATTTACTTCCTCTATGGGTGCATGCGTGAACGCACTCCAGAGTCGAGTGTAGAACAGAAACTATTTACAAAGAAATGTCATGGAACTGTAAGTATGTACATAAACATTTAATATATACATTATGGGAAAGACATAACATGATTGTATTATCTGTGAACACCTGTAAATACAGATTAAAAATTTGCTCGATTGTGATTTTAAACGCTCGACTGTGATTTTAACAGCTCGATTCCTCCAACAGGTTTTCGAATAGGAAGAACTTGGTTTGCATAGCCTATTTCTATCACAACCAACACATAAAATATAATCATCTACCGTATGCGTTGTAAGTCAGATTAGGTTTACTGAAGAAAATAATACTGAAGACTAGGCTGCATGGACTCACGCTCTTTGCCTTCCTAAATGGGAGAATTGTAAAAAAAAGTAGAGTATGTCATCATGTCTATTTATGTGAAAGGATAAAAGCGATCCTACGCGTCCCCAAATCCAAAATTTCTCCGAAGAGGTGACATATAATAAAGTTATAGACATTCTGTTTTCCCTATTAGAAATCTTAGCTAAGAACAACATTGTCATACCGAACAACGTCTCAGATGTACTGAACCAGATCTCTCCTAACCATCCTAAAAATGACCACAGTCCTTCTCCAATGGAACTGTAAAAGCATCCGTAGTAAAAAATTTGAAATTATTTCCCTTATTAATACCTACAAACCCTCTGTGCTGGCCATCTCGGAGACATGGCTTCGCCCGGGGTCCCGTTTTCGGATGCCCGGATTTTCTTGTCTCCGTGATGACCATACCAGTGGTTTCGACGGCTGCGCTATCCTCGTCAAAAGATCCCTCATCTATACTCAAATTTCTATTCCTCCTCACTCCCCATCGTTAAATGTGGTAGCGGTCAGAGCCCTAGATATGACTTATGTCTCCATTTATATTCCGTACCCCAATTCACCTACTTTGTTTGAACTAGACTCGATTCTCTCATCCCTTCCTCCCCCATTAGTTGTTGTCGGCGACTTCAACTGCCATCATACCATGTGGGGCTCTGCACTCTGTGACTCCAATTCCTCATCCCTCATTAGCCTTATGGATAACAATAACCTCTGCTTAATTAACGATGGCAGCCCCACTAGAAGAACCTCTCCAACTCAGAACCGAAGTTGTGTTGATCTGTCTTTTATATCTCCAAACTTAGTCTCACAATGCTCCTGGAGAGTCTTGCCATGTTCTCATGGCAGTGACCATTTTCCCATCCTCATCTCCTTCTCCCATTGCGTCTCTATTCCCCCTCCCTCTGTCCCTCCCCTTCTAAAATACCGCCTCCCTAAGGCTAAATGGGATGAGTTCAGGCAATTTGTCACTAATCAAACTGATATGTTCCCCCCAGTCTCTAATGACAACTTTATTCAACTTTATCACGAATATATATCCGTCTTAAATCTCTCAGCCAGCCAATTTATCCCGCTTAAAAGATCTCCCCAAGATCTCATTCCGTCCCCTCCCTGGTGGGACTCTGAATGTACGGAACTAGTTCGTAAACGTGACGAAAAAGAAGAGTTCTTTTTGAACAACCCTTCCATGGAAAATTTTGTCCTCTTCCAAAAGACTTCCGCTAAATCTAAAAAGGAACTATCTAAAAAGAAACATGAAGGATGGTCATCTTTCTGTGAAAGCCTTTCGCCCCGTACTCCCCCTTCAATAGTCTGGAAAAACATCAACAGGTTCCGAGGATCCCTCAAAGATAACAACCCCCCATCTAATGTCCCCCCTGTCTGGGTTGATGGCTTTCTAGATAAATTGGCCCCCCCTTCTGTTCCCTCTGAAAGCTCCCTTCCCTCCACAGCCCCTCCCCTTCACTCTTATGACCCCATGGACGAACCTTTCACTATTAATGAACTCTCTTCCATCCTCTCTCACCTTCGTGATTCCTCCCCGGGGATCGATGGCATCCCCTACTCCTTTATCAAGAAATGTTCGGACTCCTCCAAATTAATTCTCCTTAACATTTATAATAAAATTTATGAAACCGGTACGGTACCAGACGCTTGGAAACAACAAATCGTCATTCCCATCTTAAAGCCTAATAAAGACCCCTCTGATCCCTCCTCTTACCGACCTATCGCCCTATCATCAGTCCTGGCCAAAATTATGGAACATCTGGTTAAAAATCGTCTAGAATGGATTTTAGAAAGCCGAGGTATTTTGCCCAAATCCCAATTCGGCTTCAGGAAAGGCATGGGAACTATGGACAGTCTGAGCATATTCTGCTCTGAAATTCGCCTAGCTTTCTCAAGAAATCAACACCTTGTAGGTGTCTTCCTCGACATTACCTCGGCCTACGATAATGTACTCCTCCCCCTCCTAAAGCAAAGAATGTCCCAACTTAACCTCCCTGTAAAAATGGTAAACTTCATATGTAATCTGCTAATGTGTCGCTGTATATCCGTCCGCCTTCAAGGCTCCCTCCTTCCCCCCAGAACGATCTGGAAAGGCCTACCTCAGGGTTCTGTCTTAAGCCCCATCCTCTACAATCTTTACACCTCCCAGATTGAACCCACATGCTCCCCGGACTGCAACATCCTGCAATACGCCGATGACATCGCCCTTTACTTCTCGTCTGAATCCATTGCAGAATGCTCCATCCGTATAAACTCCGCCCTCCATAATCTCACATCCTGGCTTTCTGACCACGGTCTTTCACTATCCTCCCCTAAAAGCTCAGTCGTTGTCTTTACCCGTAAAAAAATTATCCCTTACGTCAATATTGTAATAGAAAACGAATCCATCGATGTCCGTGAAAACGTAAAATTCCTAGGTTTATATCTGGATTCCCGGCTGTCTGGTACCACCCATCTAAACTTCATTAGAGAAAAATGCGAGAAAGGCGTCAACGTCCTGAGAGCCCTCTCTGGCGTGTGGTGGGGTGCCCACCCATACACTCAAAAAATCCTCTACAACGCAATAATCCGCAGCCACTTTGACTATGGCTCGTTTCTATTGGAACCATGTAACAAGTCCGCCCTGTCTTGTTGGGACAAAATTCAGTCAAAATGCCTTCGCATTATCTGTGGCGCAATGAAATCATCTCCATCAATGGCTCTCCAGGTTGAATGCCTTGAATCAGGGTTCGGGACCATTCCCTCTGCGAGTGTGGACTGGAGGAAGGCTCCGTCGACCACATCTTTTTTAATTGCCCCCTATACTCTCCATCCTTATATGAAACCCTTCCCTCCTCTATCCCCCGCCCACTCAATATGAACTTCATCCTCTCTTCCCTAGACCCCACCTCTATATTCTTTCTCTCCAAATTCATCGAAAAGTTTAAATTAAAATTGTAGCCCCTACCCTTTCCCGTTAAGTTCTCATTAGGTATCTTTGAAATAAAATCGACTATCTGGCTTTCCTTTCGATCTGCCGTGCATTTTCCAACCCTGACACTGGCAAAATTGCTCCCCTGGGCAGAAGCCATTAAAAAAAAAAAAAAAAAAAAAAAAAAACTATAGGTAGGTACAGTCGTACAAGGATCTTTTAACCTAACCTAACGGACATGTATACTAGGTAATCTGTGCTGTCAATGTCACCCACGCGCCAAAAGATCCTTGTACGACTGTACCTACCTAGTTAGTGGTTTGAGCCATTTATTTATTAACTATGCCTCATGCGGAGGTCCTAGGTTCGATTTCCAGGGGGGGGAAATTGATATTTGTTAACTTATCGCTTTGTGAGATTTTCTCCTGTTGGCTTGTCCGAAAAGAAAAAGGATTCCGTGCTTCGGGAGGCAAGTTAAGCCTTCGGTCGGTACCGTCGGTATTTTTTTTTTAAATATAATATAAATATAAAAAAGTAATTTTTTTTTTCGTTTTACGCCCAATGTTCCGTTCCTTAGGGAAAGTTGTTTAGTTTCATGAGTAGATTCACACTTTTCACGATGCATATACACCCTTTCTGTATAGTTATACACATTGTATAGTTACTTAACATTTCAGAAATCTGGGCTGGTGAACGTGATCGTATCCATATCATAAGAATTGAAGAATTGCTTTCCGTGCGGGACTGTCACTGGTGCTGGGCTGCTACCGTTGGTCTATGGTGGATGATGTCTTCAATAAAAATAGAAATAGTACCGGCGCGTAAGGTAGACTGTTACTTACCACCCGTGCCGTGCACATAAAGAAACGATCTAAAAAAGGCCGACGCTCGCATGCGTTCTCGCTCACTCTCTATTAGGTAGAGCGAGAACGCATGCGATGCGGACCAATCACGAAGCGAGCCGACGCCATTTTCAGATCGTTTCTTTAAACGGACGGCTTATACTTGCTTATTTTATTGCGCTGGCTCGGCGACTCAAAGCGAGTCTTGGGCTTGGCCTCCAATACGAGATGGCGCCACTTTTAAAAAAAGTACTGCCTTCTTGAAACCACATGTTCTACTTTCGAACAACTTTTCAAAAGCAGAAAAAAATTACATAAAAAACAAAAAATTCCTTTTCCATACCAAGATACTCTCCTGGTCTGCAATTTTGTATGGACAACGCAAAATGTTGTCGAGCTTAAATTTTTTGTGCTTTTCGAAAATTTATTGGTTTATCATTATTAGAACATGTGGTTTAAAGGAATGCAGTACTTTTTTACACCCTATAACCACAGTATAATATATGAGTCATAGCCAGAACGTCAGACTATTGAATTATACTGTGCTATAACTATAGGACATTTTACGGGTTTCTTACCGCGATTTAAATATTTGATGAGTTCCCGATATTTCAATGCTCTGTTACAAGCATCAAGAAAACTGCGGGTGGAATTAGGGACAGCATATCTGTCTAACTCATCAAATAGTTAAATCGCGGTAAGAAACCCGTAAAATGTCTTATAGTTATAGTGAAAATAACAGCGACAGTTTGAACTTCAGTTTTTACACCCTGTTTATTTTATTTATCCCTGTTTTTTTGCGCCGCTGTTTCACCCGCGTCTTAATGACTTATTTATTTAACTAGCTGTGGCCGAGACTTCGTACGCCCGGTTTGTATGAAAAACACGCAGTGTCGAACATACTGAAAACGCTTCTCCGCGCGTGGAAGCGGGAACTGCTAGCCCGCGCGCAGAAGCGCGTTTTTCATTGTCTGATCTTTGTCATTTTATGAAAAACACGCTTCCACGCGCGGGCTCGCAGATCCCGCTCCTACGCGCGGAGATGCGTTTTCAGTATGTTAGACACAGCGTGTTTTCCATACAAACTGGGGTACTTACTCAATGTTAGAATTTATTCAATGAGTCTAGGTAAAAATAAGAATTTAATTTCCTGTCCATACCCTAAGTCAGATAGCGTCATTATGTTGATCCTACGTTTGACTCCCGATAAATAAAAAAACACTCAGTGGAATAAAAAAGTTCCACCAAAATCAGTTAAAAAACAATCAAATTAAATTTTCTGCATACCCCCTAAGTCAGGTGGCGTGATTATTTGTATTGTTTCTTTGAGTCTAGGTAACGCTCAGTCGAATAAAAAAACTTACCTACATCAAAATCGGTTAATAAACAAACAAAATACTACTTGCTGCCTACCCCCTAAGTCAGTTGGCGTGATTATTTCTATTCTAAGTTTGAACCTACGTAACACATAATCAAATAAAAAAAGTCCCATCAAAATCGGTCCAGTGGTTTTGGCGTGATGTGGAAACATACAGACAGACAGACAGACATACAGACAGACTGACAAAAATTATGATAAAAATTGTTTTGTTCTTGGTGTCGTAAATAATGCCTATTACAATTATTTTTTCACAAAAATATTCAATGTACAGACACGACCCCTCTAAAGATTTATTTTATATATAGATTTAACAATTTATTGTACAAAAAACATTTAAAAAAAAACAGGGCCTTAAAGATAAAGACTCAACAAACACTGCTTATTGCTAAAAAGAAATTTCTAACAGCATTTGCATTTTTCAGTTATCCCGTGGGAATAAGATATTTTCCCGCGGTAAAAAGTAGCATATGTTACTCAGAGGATGCATCAAGCTTTATATTGGAAAGAATTTTTGAAACCGGTCCAGAAGTTTTTAAGTTTGTTCTTAATAAATATACATACAAAAATACAAATCTATCCTCTTTACGCCTACACACAGTCAGACAGGGGCATCAGCTTTTAATATTAGTTAGTATTTGAATTAAAGATTGTTTCCAACAAAAAGCATATTATCCAACAAAAAGCATAGTTTCCAACAAAAAGCGTTGCTTGTGACAATAGAACTTTACCCAACATAGTCGTAATCGCAACGTAACATTGTACAGTGTGGCATTGTGACGCCTCGATTGCCGCGGCACGCGCGTCGTATGTGCACATGCGACGTTATTCGCTGAAACGAAATCAGACACGACATTTTACGGACAAAATATCTCGGAATCTAATGAACAGAAAAATACAATTATTTTTATAGAGATATAAATAACGTTTTGATGAAATAAAAACACTTTTGTAGAATGATCATATGCGACGGTATTCGATTAACGTACGTAATAATCTCCTAAAATAACTTCATCAGATTTGAGCGGCCCTGCACAGATATCTCCTTTGCTGGATGTACAACAAAACTATGCACTATCCCGCTTTCTGCTGTGTACTATCCTAACACCCTAAGGTTGCCTGGTAGAAATTGCTGCTTTAGCAATAAGGCAGCCTTTATTGTACTCTTTTGTTCCTTTCTTTTCTGTTGTATGTATTTGTGTTTCTTTGTGCAATAAAGTATTTTGTATTGTATTGTTATAATAAACAGGGTTCAGCTTAGAATGGGCATGGACACGCGTCAGGCGTACCTAAAGCACGTTGGTACCTTAGTACTATTATATATTCTGTGACGTTGGCCCGAAGTGACAGAATATATAATAGTACTAACCGAAGTAGACAAAAGGATAATGTATTTGAATTTGGACTAATATGTTGGGAGAGGTCTACCAAAGAAAAGATAGATGGACTGCTAAAAGGTATGAATGGAAGAAGAAAATGTGGGATAAGGGCAAGCTAATGATGATGATATGATAATGATGATGAACGTTTTTTTTATAACCACAAGGCGTACGAAGTCACGGGCACGGCTAGTATAAAATAAAAAGGATAAAAGATCATCGTTGGTCTTCTTCATAACGACTAGGCGTACGAAGTCGCGGGCACAGCTAGTATAAAATAAAACAAATATATTAATACACAACTTAAAAATAATAGTAGATTTTATTACGTGGGAGCAAAATAATATTTTTAAGGCGAGGGCGTTTTTTTGAATACAGAGCGAAGTGAGGGATTCTAAAGTAGAATCCTGAACGTAGCGAGGGATTCAAAGTACGTCGCCCGAGCCAAAAATATTTTTGCTCCAGAGTGATACACTCTAGGTGAGGTGGTCATGGTGTTTTTCAGAAAGATTTTATGAAAAAAAAAGAAACAGCTTAATAGCCTGTTTATTTGACTTTAAAATTTAATTTCTCATTTCTGTGTAACTATGTCCAGTTTTGTTTATTTTTGTTTTTTAAAAAAATGGGAAATGGTTCATCGAGTACCCCCAATGGTACTAAATTAACCGGGGGGATGGCACTAATTGAACCGGCGATGGTACTAATTGAATAGGCAGTGGTACTAATTGAATAGGCTGTGGCACTAATTGAACCAACAGTGGTTTTCACTAATAAACTCGCCACTCTACTCGCCACTCTACCCTCCACTCAACTCGCCACTCCACCTGCCTCTCAACTCATCACTCCACTTAACACTCAACTAGCCTCTCCACTCGCCACTCAACTCGCCACTCCACACGCCACTGCACTCACCAATAAACTCGCCACTCTACTCGCCATTCCACTCGCCACTCTACCCTCCACTCCACCTGCCTCTCAACTCGCCACTCCACACGCCACTACACTCACCAATAAACTCGCCACTCTGCTCGCCATTCCACTCGCCACTCTACCCTCCACTCAACTCGCCACTCCACCTGCCTCTCAACTCGTCACTCAACTTAACACTCATCTCGCCACTCCACTCGCCAATCAACTCGCCACTCTACTCTCCACTCAACTTGCCACTCCAATTGCCTCTCAACTCGCCACTGCACTTGCCATTCCACTCACCACTAAACTCGCCACTCAACTCGCCACTCCACTCGCCTCCAAACTCGCCATTCCACTCGCCACTCTACCCTCCACTCAACTCGCCACTCCACCTGCCTCTCAACTCGTCACTCCACTTAACACTCAACTTGCCACTCCACTCGCCACTCAAATCGCCAATCAACTCGCCATTCCACTCGCCACTCTACTATATACAAAATACAATCGTATTTTGTATTTATATATTTTTTACTAAACGTATGCAAGTTGGTACTAATTGAACCGTGTTTCATCGTGGACACCCCTCAAATGGTTCAATTTGCACCATCTTCATTTCTTTTGTTTAAGGTTATGTTACCGGTCCTGCCACGCACGTGGCGGCTCTCTAATATATCTCTAAGATAGCTCAAAACTGTAGTCTAACAGTACATCACATTCATATTCCAGCAACAGGCATTGAAATAAAACTATTAAGGAAATAGTACTGACGTTTATTTTTACTTTTTTCAATAAAAAATACAATTCTGACCTCATTTTGAATATTTAATAATTCGTAAAAGAGTCGAAAACCCGGTCTCCCTATAAAACCCTTCTGCCCACTCGTGCCGTAGTTCGTGCATTTTCAATTTGTTTTTTTTTTAATCAGCCGTCGCGCAGTCTAACCAGCCAGTGTACCATTATTTGAATTCGACATCTAACTATTTTGTTTTCATTCCGCGTCAGTCATGCCAAATCAAGAAAAAAGAAAAAGAGGTTCCAAATTCAAAAAGTGCGATTAAAAGTTCTTTTAATCGCACTTATTTTCATAAAGAGGATTAAAATCTCATTTTTACCCTGCTGGGACAGTCTCTAGCAAAGAGTAATAGTACCTATGTCGCTTAGAAGCATCAACTTTAGGCGCACTTATATGCGATTAAAGTCGTCGTTTTCGAATAGATGGGATGAAAATAAATTTGTATTTATTTCTAAATCTCGCTGGAGTATATTATGTTCCTTGATGAAAATTCGCTCTCCTACACATCAAGACTTTGAGACATCGAGATTTCTTGCCACAAAGAGAAAAGATTTGTCAAAAATTTGAATTTGAAACTACTCCGAGATAAATGACGAACAAATTGGTGTATAAATGATCCCACCAAAAACATAAATGTAAAAATAGAAGCCAAGTTCTTGGTAGTTTGGTGCATGGTTTGCACAAAAAAGTTGTGATATCAAAATAGCGGGCCAAGTCAAGGGTTTATTAAAGTAATTCTAAGCTGTTCAATAAGGTATCATTTCAAATAACTTGGCCGTTGTAGAGAATAATACAAACTGTCACCTACAACACCACTCTACAACGGCCAAGTTGCATGAAATGATACCTTATTGAAGAGGTTAGAAATACTTAAATAAACCCTTGACTTAGCCCGCTTTTTTGATATCACAACTTTTTTGTGCAAACCATGCACCAAACTACCAAGAACTTGGCTTCTATTTTTACATGTATGTTTTTTGGTGGGATATCATGACTTTTTGTAGGTAATTAAAATTGATATAAATATAAATTTACTGTTATTCAATATTCTTATAATTATGGGAGTGGGTAACATAATGGATATAAGGTAATATTTGATCAATTACTTTTTCAAGTACGACGGCTTTAATTGCAAATATCTCGAGACATACATATTTAGGAAACTTAGTTTTAAATAAACCTTAACTTTATTTTACAAGACCTATCTAATGACACCCCACTCGATATAGTAGGTAAAAAATTTAAAAAGTCAGTCAGTCAGTCAGTCAATCAATCATAAAAATGCCGATATTCAGACGTTAATATCTATTTAATCGATAAAGCTGTGTTTATAAAATTTTGTATACTTGTTTATCTAGGGGGTCCTGTCCTGATATGTAAACCAAATTTGGTGTATTTACGTTGAATAGTTTTTGAGTTATTGAGGGGTCAAAAGTGACTGTGACACACGGTGCTGCCCGCCAGTTCTCTTCGTTTGGCTTGAACTTGGCTGGACACGCTACCGCGTGTCTAGATTTTAATACGGCTAGTACTTTTTGAGTAGAAAAAATATGTTTTTTTTTTTAACAAGGCGAATTGCCGAATTCGGGTTTGGCAAGTATGTAAAAACTCTGACACCAGGGTTTATCGGTTTAATGTGCACTTCATGTGCACTTTATGTGCATTATTTGTTATGCACTTAATGAGCACATTATGTGCACTGATATGCACATTAAGTGCACATAAGTTCACATTAAGTGCACATTACTTGCACTTCAAGTACACATTACGTGCACATTAAGGGCACGTTAAGTGCACATTAACGCGCATTAAGTGCCCATTAAGTGCACATACGTTCACATGAACTGCACATAAGTGCACATTACGTGCCATTAAGTGCAAATTAAGGGCACGTTAAGTGTACATTAAGTGCAAATTAGGTGCGCAATAAGTGCACATACGTGCACATGAACTGCACATTAAGTGCAGATAAGTGTAAATTACGTGCACATTACGGGGCAAATTAAGTGCATATTACGTGCACATTATGTGCACATAATGTGGACATAGCGTGCACATAACCTGCACTTAACATGCGCTTAACGTGCACTTAATATGCACTTAACGTGCAATTAATGTGACCTTATGTGCATTTAATGTGCAATTGAGTACACTTAACGTGCACTTAATGTGCACTTAATGTGCACTTAGTGTGCATATCATTGCACATAATGTGCTCATAAAGTGCATAACAAACAATGCACATAAAGTGCACATTAAACCAATGAACCCTTGTGTCAGAGTTATTAAACCGCCTAAATGCACAACTAATAGGCCTCTGATATGGTTTGTGTAACAATCGGCTTAACGTGCCCTCCGTCCGAAGCACGGAATCTTTTTCTTACCGTCAATCAAGTGATTCAGCCTACATTGTCCTAGCCAAACTGGGGAAAATCTGGTGGAATGCAGCCATATTTTAACGTACGTCGCGTTGTGGTTGTTCATTTCGGGTTCTGGCATTACTGTCATGCCATTTCGCGGTGTGGTTGAATCAAAAACTGCTCACTTCGCGGCTTGGCATTTCGTCAATACCACTCCGCGGATTGGTCGTTTTACATGCCAAACCTCGAATTCGGCAATTGGCATTTTCGAGTTTACCAGTCCGCGAAATGATTGTTGTAAAACGCTCAATGGCCGAAATGAAAGACTATCACCAGGTTCTTTTTTCAGGAAATTAAAAAAAATTATTTGCTTTTCCATACAAATTGTCGGATCGAGGCGGTCACTTTGTATGAAAAAGCTAACATTTTTTTCATTTCCTGAAAAAAAATCCCTGTGATAGTTGTTCAGTTTGGTTAACTGAACAACCCCTATCAGTTTGCGGGACGCTGTCCCTTACATCCCGTATAATAAATCTCTAGAGGAGTCGTGTCTGTACATCAAATATTTTTGTGAAAAATTAATTGCAATAGACATTATTAACGTCACCAAGACCAAAACATATTTTTGGATTTTTTTTTTGTCTGTCGGTCTGTATGTTACCACATCACGCCAAAACCACTGGACCGATTTTGATGGGACTTTTTTATTTGACTATGTGTTACCTAGGTTCAAACTAAGGATAGAAATAATCACGCCACCTGACTTAGGGGGTAGGCAGCAAGTTGTATTTTGTTTGTTTTTTTACCGATTTTGAGGGAACTTTTTTTTTCGACTGAGCGTTACCTAGACTCAAAGTGACAATACAAATAATCACGCCACCTGATTTAGGGGGTAGGCAGGAAATGGAATTACGATTGCTTTTTGACCGATTTTTGAGGGACTTTTATATTCAACTTAATGTTTTTTTACTATTATCGGAGTAAAACGTAGAATATAAATAATCACGCTTCCTGACTTAAGGTATGGGCAGAAATTTCATTTCTTATTGTTACCTAGATTCATTGAATATATTCTAACTTTGAGTAGTACCCAAGTTTGTATGGAAAACACGCAGTGTCGAACATACTGAAAACGCTTCTCCGCGCGTAGGAGCGGGATCTGCTAGCCCGCGCGCGGAAGCGTGTTTTTCATAAAATGACAAAGATCAGACAATGAAAAACGCGCTTCTGCGCGCGGGCTAGCAGTTCCCGCTTCCACGCGCGGAGAAGCGTTTTCAGTATGTTCGACACTGCGTGTTTTTCATACAAACCGGGCGTACGAAGTCGCGGGCACAGCTAGTTTTAGAATTAAAAAAGCAAGTGCAAAACTACAAAAATATTTTTCTATTATATTCTACTTCCAAATCGTGACGCCAGCGTTTGCAAGCCATTTTGAGAAGCTAAGTGGACGACAGTGGCACTAGACCGTGAACAATGGAAGACCGCGGGGGAGGCTTTTGCCTAAAAATAATAATAATTATTCTATTTCAGGTATTGGAGAACTTATCAGATTTTCATATCACCCTCATTGTCGTGGGCGTTGTTGTCGTCATCGTGATATGTTGTGCTTGCATTATCTGCTACTGTAATATGCCGGGCTCTGAGCCCAGTGATGCGCAAAGAAAAAAAGACAGACGGAGGAGGTTGGCAATCAAGCAAAGGCAGCAACAGCAGCCGCCGCCGCCGCCGCCGCCGCAGTACTACTAACCTGCACCCTACGCTGCTACACCCCACGCTGCTACTACGGCTTAGCCCATGTAAATATTAGATCTGGAGCCGATTTTTTGTATCCGAAAAAGCACTGATCTTCGCGTTAACTTATTTTGGAGTTTATAAAAATTTCGAGGTCTCTTCGCTCGCGATGCCCCCACTAATAAAGGGGTCGTTAAGGATTCAGAAGCTTTCTCCTTCTCTGTCTAAATAGCGGCTTTGAGCCATTTAGGCAACATGTGTTTTCCTAGGTACAAAAGCCTGCTGAATCCGATTCTGAATGTTGCCCAGCCGAATTTTGGCTCCCTTGCTCAAAACTCAAAATGGCGTCCAAAGTGAACCCTAAATACGCCTAAACCTTATTATTCCGCATAACTAGTCGAGTGGGGTGTCCTGGTATGGGTTTTGGAGATCGCTGAACTCAATTTTGATAACCGGACGTTCGTCCGGGTACCGGAAGTGGATGCAAACATGATTATTAAAAAGAATCACTAGGTGTTCAACTCCAGAACTTAGAACTAGTTTCCGAGAACTTCGGGGCCTGGAAACCTGAAAATCGTCACCGGAACTACCCCCCCCCCAAGCTACCGTAAGTGTAGTTACCACTAACAGACCGAAAAACTATCGAATTTGGTACCAGATTTCAAAATAAACAGTTTTATAACATATTTGCTCGTAAAGTGTCTCTTATTACACCAATTTCAATATTGTATTGTATCTTATTATGTACTTGTGCGTAATCGTAATGTAAAATGCACGAGTGCTGTAAAACAAACGAGTTTTTTTTTAATTAGGTAAAACGCACGGTTTATCGAACGGTACTTTTTTAAATCTTAGCAAAGAGTTTTTACGTCAGAAAAGTGGTAAACGTTTTATGAATAAATTTAACTTTGGGAGATAAAATATAATGAATAAACATTTCATTCTTTAATTTAATTAATTTTGACAATAAATTTCAACAATTTATCTGTAAGAAAACATAAAAATATTAATTTAGTTTATTAGTAATACTGGCTGTTTTTGTGCCTTTGCCTTAAAAAAAAAGCGCTGCGCGATATATACTAGGTAATCTGTGGATGCGCGCGCATCGCTAATTTGTGAACGAGTAAAGATTATTCCGCGCGTTTTTTTCTTTTCGCTGTATTGTTTTAATTTTTTTGCTATTTCCTCGCAAATATGTTATAAAACGTCGTACGACATACGTGCGGTTTGATAATTACAGCCTCTGCTTTCTTGTAGCCCTCGCCTACGGCTCGGGCTAGCAATATCGTAATTTTTCATATGCATTGTCATTGGAGTGCTTATTCAATATTTATAAGTAGTTTGTTTTACTCTCCTACCATTTTTCCCCTCCGGAACGATCGGTCTACTCTCCCGATCGGTCTACTTTCCTGATCGGTCTACTTGTTCAAACGGTCTACTTTCCCCATCGGTCTTCTTGTTCAAGCGGTCTACTTTCCCCATCGGTCTACTTACCCGATCGGTCTACTACGTATCTCGGAAACTATCGATCCTAGACCAGTGGTGTGTAGAGATAGGGACAAATGATAGGTCTTGACGAGATCATCATGACAACTGATCCAGCAGAATTTCATACGAAGGAGAATATCACAATAATTTAATTAATGAAATACCTTGTTGTTATTTTTTTTATTAATGAGTAGTGAAACAGATTGATGGATTGATGGGTTCGTCAATCCGTCCATCAATCAATCCATCAATCTGTCAATCCATCAATCCGTCAATACCTCTATCCATCAATAGTTTAATCCATCAATCCGTCAATCCATCAACACCTCAA
>JARACY010001705.1:0-53360 GCA_029255725.1 Scrobipalpa atriplicella | reverse complement strand
GTTGAAGTTTCGCGCCAACGGCAGTTTGAGGTTATGTTAGGTCAGGTTTATTCTATCTGTTTATTTAAATTTAAAACGAATAAAATAATATATATATATTTTATTTCTAGCAATGAATCACTTATTTATCAAAATATTCTATAGAAATGACGCCATTTTGTGATTATTATTTTTTATACAAAATAGCGAATAACAATGATGATGCGGAAGTATCGATTGTCATCAATCTTATCGGAAATTTCTTGAAAACATGATTCGTGTTTTAACATTGTAATAAAATGACTTAATAAAATTTTAATAACACATCTTTTTTTATTGTATGATGCCTATTTTTTATAGGTATTATTATGATAAAATACACTAAAATACAGCACTATTATTTTTACACTACAAAATGAATCCTAAAACAAATTAAATATTCCAATGCATAAATCTTAAAACCGTTAACAATAAAATTAAATTTTTGTTGACATCAAAGATAAAGTTAATAATATAAAAATTTAAAACTATGCCTTTTAGTGATACTTACTTTTAATAGGTACCTATTTAATTTTTAGTCACAAAATAGTCATCAAGAAAATTATTAAAGCGCTAAGTAGTCTTGCGCGAAACTCAGTACCTATTACCTAGTCCCTATTACTTAAGATACTAGGTACAGCTAGGTCATAATAGCAGTTCCTTATTCCACTGATATGATAACCAAGAGAAAGTTGTAAGGCGAATGATAATAGAGGAAATATGCAACAAGACACCATTTATCAACGGCAAACCTTAAAAGACTGCACAGATCAACTGCACAACAACTTCATCGAAACTATGTACTATACAGCAGTCACTTCAGATTATGCAGTTAAAGTTAGGTATAGGTTCATCAGGGTATTCCGTACAGCCAATGATTTTGCCATCATTGTAAGCAAATGCGATAAAAAAATAAATAAGTATTAGTCACATATTTAACATTTTTTTATCACATATTTAATGAAACACATATTTGATTAATACAATGGTAAAGTAAAAAATAGATAGTACCTATTTTACAAATAAACTTGGTGAAAATCAGAAAACTAACAAACCTTATCTTTTAAAGGCATCTTAGAGATATGTAAAATAGATTTTGCAAAAATATTTTTTTCTTACCCGTGCAACTAATCCAGGTAGGACATAACCGCGTCACAAACGTTCTAACTGCAAACTTTTTGCAGCCCGTCTATAACTACAGTTATTATATCTTGTCGTGATCTAGATAGTTGAGTTTCAATGGTCTTACATCACTAGCCTCCTTACTACGGATTGGGCAGTCCGATAATTGGGTATTGTTAAAAATTAAACGGTTCTATTTTTCAATTAGATAGTCCTATTGTAGTTTGATTTCTAATAATTTTATCAAAGTTATGGTCGAAAGACATTTTCTTTTGTATGATCTTTTCACGTGACAGTATAAAACATTTATGTTTTTTTTTTGCAAGTTCAACATTTTGGATGTTCAACTTCGGGCCATAGAGGAAATAAATCATGAGTTCAACAATACAGGGTTAGAATTTAGTTGTTTCTTCTTTTTCATATTATGGCAGTATGATGCAAAACATTATACTCAAAAATTAAAACAAACTATATGGGTTGTCCTTTTCACACTTTATCCAATCAATTATCAAAATTTTATTATAATAATAATTGAAAAAGCCATATACGAGTAAACGACGTTTTACTAGCAATATCGCTAACAAAAGTAACAGTAGCTACCTATAATAATTCAATTATGCAGTTACCAGTGTCAGTGTGAATGTAGGGGCTGGCCCTACGTGCGCGAATGACGTAACGTCATTGTTCTTAGCATCTGCGTGCGCGCAGGAAGCGGGAAGGAACCATTACGTCAAAATGCATGTCGCTGCATCGTCAGGGTTGCTACTCATTGGTAAGTGTTTGTTTTATCTGCTAATTAAATATAATATTTAGGTCAAACATGAATAGCCTATATCTTAAGGTGAAACAAGAAGAAGTAGGTCAAACATGGATTCTATGTTCCATCAATATCATTTGGTGTTTTTTTCTTTTTTTCATTTGGTGATTATGAACTTTCAAAAGTATCAATGGTTTGAGGCACAGCCTACCTTTTATGTGAATGTGATAATGATGACTTAGTCGTGAGTTACCTACATGAGTTTAAGGCCCGTATTTATAATCAGCCATGTCATTTTAGTACAAAACGGCCTGTCAAATCCACACCTAATATTGCTCTCAAACTTGAGATCGCTTTATAAATACGAGCCTAAGTTATACCAAAGGTGCCTGGAACCTGGATTGCTACCTAAGCAATAAAGCTAGGCTCATGAAATCTATTGTTTCAATTTTTATTGTTTGCATTTTCAAGTAAATTTACAAAATAACATAATATTTTAAATTTTAATACTATCATTTTGAACAAATCATGAAAAATGAACATTACTCAGATTCTTACGGAAATAGAAATAAAAATAGTTAAAACAGACTAATAAATCTCTATCATACCATGTGTAGTGTAGCACCCCTGACGTGACGTTGAAGTGACGCTGACATCTCGTTAGCGCATATTCCAAATTTAAACTTAAGAACGCGTGCGCGTGCGCCGCTCGGAAGAAGAAATGCGTGATATAATGAGGATGGTTTTTGCCATGCGCATAGGAAACTGATTGACTAGTTTATTGTTAGAATACTGGGAAAATAATTATTTCTTTCGATGTTTTATTTCTTTTGATGTTTCGATGTTTTGAGAGATGTGTGACATGATTTTTATGTAGTTTAATACGTGTATAGTGTTGTAATGAGTGTTATCTGCTACATTACCGATGACAACGATGATGATGTGGAAGTTTGAGAGACGCATACCTGCAAACGAAACAAATAAACATTTATTATTATGATTAGAATAATTTACTCATTTATTAATTAAAGGTTTCCCATAGTCTTAGGTGATAGGAAGTTTTATTGGAAGTCATTTTATGCTCTAAACATATTTATTAATTTTGTTGATCGAAAGTTAACTCTTATTTTTAGCAACTCTACAAGATGGCAAACATTAAACTCAAAAACACATGTTTACTTCTCGCATTTACATTGCAAAAGGACATTGGTACCTTGTGTCAACATCAAGTAACCAAACACTTGACTCACACTGAAAATAATCCAAAAAAGGTATAAAAAAAACTGCATTACAACATCAGGATATAAAACAAAAAGAAATGTCTTTTCGGTCTTCGCATAAGGTTCGTAAAAATTTACACTACACATCACCTTTTTCTTTTTACCAGAAATTTTAATGGCCGGAGGAGCTTGTTTTTTAAATTTTTATTTTAACATCTTTATGGCCGTTGACTGCATTTCAATTTGTGACAAAAGTAGATTGCAATTTGAGATGCGTAAAAGGGATAAAAACCAAATAAGCTTATTTTTTACATAATTTGTCAAATATCAACTTTTTGCCTGGTAGTCAAACCCAGAACCTGCGGATCGGGAGCCCATGGCTCAGACTACTAGACCACAGAGGCAGTTAATTCAGGCTTGAACATTCAAACAAACGTGTAACGATAACGAATCACTATGCCTACTTTAAGAAGATTCCGATCCGTTCCACAACACTCAGGAAATTTCATTCCTTTGTTTTCTTAATTAAATTAATCTGGCGACAAGGCTGTATTTGATTGAAAGCCTGTTCCTTCATTAGGGTTCCGTAACCAAAGGGTAAAAAACGAGACCCTATTACAAGACTCTACTGTCTTTCTGTCACCAGGCCTAATGAACCGTGTACCTACTTAGACAGTTGAATTTTTTTTAAAGGGAGCTCCTATACAATAAACTTAATTATTTTTTCGTTCTTGCTCGATACTCGTATTAAATATTAACAGACTGTTTAGTTGCAGCTAATTGTCCACTTTAAAATTGTTCAATCTTTCATGTTATGGCCAATTCAACACCAGTTCTTGTATTTATATATTTTAGTCTTGATTTTTTACTGGTTTCATAGTTAATCATTCACTCTAGTTCTACACAAAAATAATAACAATAATTATTATTAAAATAATGGTACGGAACCCATCGTGTGCGAGTCGGACTCGCACTTAGCCTGTTTTTTTTTCCTTATTTTAAGGCCAGGCTGCAAAGGCTGTAGTCACACGGAGCCCTTGCCAAATAACACAAAAGAAAGCTGGCATTCCTATTGACAGCTTTGACAAGTTCACGATAGGCGGAAACGGAAGCAGCGATATTGACAGTGTTGTTTGTTTCCGGTGATAAGCGGCGCCTGGTTTTGAGGTTAAGGTCAGATGTTTAGTACATGAGTGAGTACTTCAATCGATGCCATTTATTGCAAAGCCATTTACGGTATCAATATCCTAAATATGAACGGTTTTTATTTTGTTTAAATTGATTTTTAGAACCCGGCGTTATAGATTATAGTGACTATGGATAGACTCTCATACTCATTAGATACATAGGTACATAAAGACAAGCCATTATCCTTTACGGGGTAGGCAAAGCGTAAAAGGCCTCGTAAAAGGCGCCTTCGCCACGTCTGACAGAAAATTGATGGCAATTTTAGATTATAATGTTTATCGCAGATATAGTGACAGGTTGTCAGCCCATCGCCTAAATTACAATACACTGTAACTCTAGAATCCCTTTTGCTGACTTCTACAGTATTCCCGAGAGGTCAGCTGGAAAATTCATGTTTTATATCGTTCCCAGTCCAGCATGAAAGTCATGAGATCATACAAAATAATTGTCCTATAAGCATAAGTACCTACAGTCCCCTTGGGGGCCACAGATTGGGACCATAACCTTAATTTTTTAAAACATTTGATTCATAATCTGCTCAATATAATATCTAGTTAGTTACATTGTACTTAAATCAGTCAACCATAGAAGATATACAGCTGTGCTGAAACAAAAGACAACATGACCTAAATATCCATCCAGCACATCTGATTGTGGAGTTAGGACATGTCATGCTTTGTTTTGCAGGTTTCATGGCGTTATTTAAAGAGTTTTATGAAATGTTGCTATGCAAAATTTGAAATTACCATTTTGTAAGCATATAAATTTCCCGCAACTAACCTGTGTGTAGTAGTAGCCCTTGTGGTGCCGGATTCACAGAGCATCACCTAATATCTTCCCAACTAAGAGATCCAGCCTCCAGTCTGTTGTGGTTGTGATGCTCAAAGTAATAAGTACTAAAATGCGTCGTTTCATGTTCATTATAGATATTTGTGAATATCCAGAGGTGGAAAAAAAACATTAACATATTACAAAGTAGAAATAAAAATAACTGATAATCACGTTATGTATGTTCACGTTATAATCACGAGACTAAAAGATGCTACATCTCAATTCGTCGAGGATCGTAATTCTTCTAAATATAAAAGAGATTTGTTTATATCTAAATTTTCAGAGTACTTTGACGATTTATTGATTGTTGATTAGCTCTTGAAAAAAAGGTGTGATTCAACGAGTGATTTTGGAGTCGAGGTACTACAACAGGGTTTCTTATTTACTACGATGCTTCATGACGCCATGGCTATGGCCAGAGTAATTGAGATGGTGTGGACAATGGAACAAGCTCACTTAGGCCCGTATTTATAATCAGCTCTCAAGAGTGACAGCGAGTTTGAGTTTGTATCAGAAATGTCAATCAGTACAAAACGGCCTGTCAAATCTATACTTAATATTGCTCTATCTTGAGGTCGCTTCATAAATACGACCCTTAAAAACTCCAGATCAAGTCAGTTGAACTGGCGCAAAATTTAAGACTTGTGTTGTTTGTGTATTTTAATATTTTTACTTGAATATTACGATTTGTAATATAAAATAGATACTCAGATACCTACTCAGATATACTGCAGTTTTTTGCTCGTAACAAAAAGAGAATTTATTCAGAAAAGGTCAACAACCTGAATTTTCTGCGAATTCAATAAAAAGTATCTATTTTCTAATGTAATCAATAAATAATAATGAATCCTCTCGTACCTTCGAAAAAGATTGACGTTGTTAAACTTTATGAATTGATGATTGATTGATAAATTGATTAATCTAATCATATATGTAAGCAAGCAAAAATATACTGAAGTAAGTTCTAGAAATTACATTTTGTTGCGACTTCAAGAACTACGTAGCTTGGGTGGCTAATTAATTATATAGTATTTTATTCTTAATTTTTTTTTAACACTTTCTTGCATTAGTTATAAGTTGCGAAGTTCATCTAAAATGGGCACTAACCTCAGTGTTGTTTTATTTGAGGTCCCTGCACTCGGGTCTTTGCCCTGTTGATTTCATACAGACCTTGCAGAGGGCAATACCTGATGCTGCTCATAATTTCCTGGTACTTTTCCCAGAGAGTAAAAACATATACATATACTGTAGGTAATAAATATGAGAAATTAAAATTTCGGGGCAGGGTTTGAACCTGCGACCTCTGGATTGTCGTTCCATCGCTTTGCCAACTGAGCTACCGGGTATATATGTAGGTAATATTTTATTAATTGAAAGATCTTGTAAGTTATGTAACAAATGAGAACTATAGTACGTACCTACGAGATTAAAAATAGAGATTTCCTGATTCTTTTTTCTCAAGTTTTCCTGAACTAGAAAATTAACTCAAAAAGTTAAAATATGACTTATATGTCTTTGATTATGTAAGTATAAAATTAATATAAGTAGATAAATGCTAAACTTTCTATCTCTAATCAAACACTTTCAATTTCTACTTTATAGCACGTAATATTACTTTACATTTAATTAGAACATAAAAGCCCTGCCCTAGAAACTCAATCATAACCTCATATTACAAACCTAATGTGCCATTAAAAATACATAACTATCAACCACATAATAAGTTAGTACCTATTTAAGTATTTTTGCAACAAATAATCAACTTCAAATGCTAATCACTCTCTGATTGAAGATACTTGTTGATAAATATTGAGATAATTGATCGTTTTCTCTCTACCTGCGCCGGAGTTGGTACAGTCAACTGCATAACTAGATTGACATAATTCATACCTCTTAGGACTTCGTTTAGGTAGTTCTTACTGCTTGGGTAGTTCAATACCCCTACGTGATTGTTTTGTTTTAAAGTAAGAAAAAAATAAGGCAAAAAGTAGCCGATACGTTCCTAATACCTACTTGGTCTAATGGTTAGTGCTTAATTTAATTCAAATTGGCCAAGCCGTTTCAAAGTAGAGGAGGAAACAAACATACCCAAACATACCTTACATACGCAAACAGAAACTTTTGCAATTTTATTTATTTTGATAATTTTGAGAGCTATCGGTGCTACCATAGGAAAAATGGGTGCGTACGCCATCTATAACCCTACGTACCTATATGTAGCTTTATTTTCTTATTTGATTATTTTTAGTACAGTTTGTAATGCTGTGAAGTGTACAAGGTGTATCCTGTAGAACCGATCTGACGACTTTCGATCTAACTCCGAGTTGCACAGGCCTCTCTTTGTAGCTGGTTCATTTAGTATTCGTTAGCTTTACGCTATCACTTCCATTCCAACACGATAAAAACATAATTTACCAGATGCAACACTGTAATATAAATGCAGAATTCGATGCAGTACTTACTTCGGTGAGTGTGCTCAAAAACTCTACGACCTTATTTCGCCAGCTCTCTTCTTCCATCGGACATGACGCACCGCAGGATACCATCCATACCTGGTTGATATTCCACCAATAAAACGGACTAAGCGCTTTCATAACTCTTTCATAATGCGCTCGGCAAAAGAGTGGAACTCACTACCTGCGTCTGTGTTTCAGAATGAATACAACCCCCAACACTTCAAAGTTAGAGCGAACAGGCATCTTTTGGGTGAGCTCGCATCATCGTGTACCTACCTCGTAAATAATGTTGCACATGCAATCATTATTGTCATTGCATTGTAGAACGGAAGTGGGAATTCCGAGAGTCACGATTCTATATTGACTTCCGAAATCGATACCACACTTACTTAGCAAGGCCCAGAGATAAATTAATCAACATTTTTGCCTCTCACGATACCAATTTTCGATAATTACAGATTATTATCATATGTCTCAGAAATATTATACACCTATCGTTTAAAGATAGTTTTTTTTTTTTTGTGTTTATTTGTTATTATTTTTGGGCTTGCTTTATTCTGAGCCCTGAGTCTGAGCAATAGAGTCAAACTTTGAAGAAGAAGGTTATATTCATTCGGATACAGATGCACTCTTTTGTTGTGCGAATTATATATGGAAATGCGTAGTCTAGCCTAGCCATGGGACCAATGAGTCTACCTGATGTCAACTGATGTTAAGATGAGTCAAAGGGACAAGCAAATGGAATTATTAAGCATAAAATTACTGAAGCATCATCCGCTCTACACTCACGACATAAGGCAGTGACAATTTAATTCAGTTACTGCCAAAAATTTACCACTTGGTCATAATGTAACATAATATTCACTTGCAGTATAAGATTTCAGAATCTCAGGTGATTTTATCGATCATATTATGCATACAGATTTGATTTTTATGCAACACTGAACAAAAAAACCTTGAAAATTATTACAATGTAAAATTTAGGAATGCTGCAAGTATCCAGATCAAAATCTATGGACATAATCTTAAAAATATAAAAATATTGACATTAATTTGAAAGAAAGGTAACCCGTTGGAAACGTACTTAGTTCTTTATCGCGATGTCAATAAAGACATGCCTAAATAAACATTATATGGCTGTATCAAAAGGATTTTTTTCCACACCTTATTTTAGGAATAATTTCACTAGGTAAGTATTTTGTAGTAATTTTACCAGGGATGAGATACAGGTAATACTTATATTTGTAGACACTTTATTTTTATCATTCTCTGAGCCTGAAAAAAAGCGGCTATTATATAGTATTAGGCACAGTCCAAATTCGTTGCATTATTATAATGGATCCTCGATTTAATTCACTACACCGATGCAAAACATCGACTAAAAGCTGACCTCAAACCAAATCGATTCAAACCAAATCAAATTCCAATACCACGTACCAATCGTAACTAGGTGTCGGTATTACCGATAATTACGCAAAAACCGTACGATTTGGCGGCAAATGGCGGTAAAACCTTCAAAAACGATCTTGAACCGGTTTTATACCTTTTGTCATTCGACACTGCACTTCACTTGACACAATTCGAACGTTCCTATCGACCGTATTGCCTTAAAATAAGGGTGGTTTTCGTTTGTCTCGACAGCTGTGTTTAATTGTCTATGCGTGCTGTGCATGCGCAGTGTTTTAGCTTCAACTCGATTGTAAAGTTTGATTTAGGAACGTGCAATCTTGTGGTTAAGAGTCGAGTGGGGATTGTAACGATTTTTTTTCTTGTACAGTACTTTTTTCTTGAGTATTACTTGGTTTATCTTGTTTATGATTTTCTTTTATGATTATTACAGTTACAATGTAAGAAATAATCTTACTCGGCATAAGGGCACTGCAACATATATGAGCCTAGTAGAGTCGGGTGATAAAATGCAGATTGTTTGAATGATAAAATTCCTCAGAATGAAGAATTTAGGAATTAAATCTAAGTTTTAAATGAATGTCATGTCATTGGTTTTTATAAGAAATTCTTTAGCAATTTGCATTATAGAAATTCGATCGAAATTATGTCAGGTGATGGTCAGGGGCGACGAAAACTGCTACATCTCTATCCCGTAAGCAACAGATTTTATTCATGTATTTTACGTAGACGATTTTGTTTGATCCTTTCATATTTATAAGCAAAATTCTACAGTCAAAATATAAAAATGAGCTTTCTTAGATATTATTTATAACTAGCTTTCTGTTAGCGGTGTCACCCGCTAATAATAAGTTTTCTCGTGGGAATGATGTATTTACAAACATACACAAAAACATACAAATCTTTCCTCTTTATAATATTAGTAGGTATAGATATACGAGTATCTGTCTGTCCCTTGTTGTCGAGTGTCTGTCTGTCCATATTTTATCTGTACTATGTTTTAGTAATTGTCAGAATAAATCCCCCATAGCTCAGAGCGATCTAATCACTTCATTAATAAATCAATCAATATTGACGTAATACCAGTCGTATTTCAAACAACAGTTTAAATAATTCATGTCTTAATTAAAGCTTAGACCTAGGCTAGTCTAAAAATATGAAGCTAGCTAAACAATTATTATATTACGAGTACACAGACTAGATTCGGTCCCTAGCATTATCAACTCCCCCACCGATGGGTTGGAGCCTACCCTGGAATAGGGCGATGAGGCTTTAGTCGACCATGACGTGGTGGTACGGATTGGATTCAAAGGTTGTCTGTGAAGTCAACCAATCCGAACAGGGCCCACGTGGTTGAATTCACACACAACCTTTGAATTTCTTCGTAGTTTTTTGCGTGCAGATTTTCTCACGATTGTTTTCTTTCACCGTAAAAGCGCCGAATAAACTTACATATGAAATTCGGAAACCGAAAAACACATTGGTATGTGACGGGATTCAAACCACGACCTCCTGCGCAGGAGGCAAGGTCCTCTACACCATCGGACTATCTCCCAGCCTCCCACTGCTAGCTATTAGTACTTGCAATTCGATATTTTTTTCTTTTCATGAAGGTTTCATATTTTAGGGATGCGACAGACGAAACTTTGTCGACTGCCTCACTCACTACCTTAACCATCAAATGCTTAAAGGCCATACACGCCGTGCATGCAATCCAAACGACCTAATATCACGTTTTTGACTCTGGCGAGCTATCTGGCGGGCTGTTTGGCAATTCCGTGCAACTCTGCTTCCACAGTGGCCTCTAATTGGTCAATTTGTTACGCTAAGCCTGCCATTGCGCAGGTTTTCAGATATAAATTAGGCAATGCAATTTAGGCGTTTATTGTGACTAGTTATGGCTGAAAACTGCAAGTTCAAAGACCTAATATTAGCCATTATAGAGATAGTAGTTTTCTCATACCGGGTGTAAGGAACAGCGAACCGAAAACTGAAAGGGATTGCTCAGTTTCATTGACTAAGCAACCCCTTAGATCGTTTGTGCTCTGCAGTTTTCGGTACGCTAAGGGATTACACCCGGTATAATGTTTTTAAGCGTTATTCTGGATAAATAAATAAAACACAGAATGTGCCAGTTGCTTCTCTTTCCAGGCAAACTGAAAAAGCCAATATAGCCAAGTGACCTAAAGGTTTCGGCAAGCCTGTGATGCTGTTGACTGGAGTGAACTGCTAGAAGGTGGAATAAACAAATTGAAAATGTAATGTTTATTTCTATTTGCCCTTTCACTACACAGCTTTTAACATTACCCTTATTGGTTAAGAAGGTCAAGTTCAACATTGGTTGAATGTGATCCCCAAAAGTTAATTTTAGAATAAAGACGTTTCTACGTAATGTTTATTATTAATTTTTAAGTCCCAAAATAGCTGAAGTGCTCTTGAAAAATGTCAGAACGTCAACCTAAATGGTTAAGCTTACTCATTCAAGTGTTTAAATAAAAATACTTGCGTTTAAAGGTTAGGTTAGGTAGGTTTGAACCTAAATCATCTTAATTTTGCCATAATCAGTGTCAAAACATTTTGGCATGTCCAATAATATGCCCATATTTTGCATAAATAATAAATTTTATGGTTCTCATAAAGATGCTAAACGATGGCAGGGTGTCGACTTGTTGATAATATGTGCATTTGTGCGAGTAGAGTATGTTCACTAATTGGCAGATTGAGATGAAGGTATGTTCTGCATTCTTGTACATATTTTAGTTGGTTTTGATGAACCCAACAGTACAATGAGTTATACTTTAAAGAAGAAGATTTTTTATAGTCTTAATATACCTATTGTATTAGATAAATTTGATAAAAATATATATATTTTAATATGCCATATTACTTACAGGGAAGCTACCAACGAACTTTAGCCACTCTAATATAATTTTGCTTCATAAAAAAGGGGACAAATCCGATATTAACAACTACCGCCCGATAAGTCTTACATCTCACATCTACAAACTATTTATTAAAGTAATCGAGCACCGAATAGCAGGAAAACTCGACCTTCACCAACCCCCTGAACAAGCTGGCTTCCGACCCGGTCTCTCCACGACTGATCATTTGCACACGCTGAATCAGATCATAGAAAAGCATATCGAATATAATTTGCCCCTGTACTTGGCGTTCGTGGACTACTCCAAGGCATTTGACAGCTTGAAGCACTCTTCCCTGTTTGACGCCCTCCATAAACAAGAAATTGACCCAACTTACACAAAACTTTTGAAACTTATCTATAATGAAAGCACAGCTGCAATAAAATTAGAAACTACAGGCCCAACTTTTAGAATACGCAAAGGTGTCAAACAGGGAGACCCACTGTCCCCTAAATTGTTTACCAGTGCCTTGGAGGAAGTATTTAGAAAAGTTGCAGCTGCGTGGGAAGGGCGGGGCATTGACGTTGGCGGAACGAAGTTAACAAACCTCCGTTTCGCGGACGACATTGTCTTGCTCTCTGCATCAGCTACGGAACTAGAACTTATGCTACAAGATCTCAGCACCGCGAGCCTCGAGTCTGGATTAATGATGAATATGTCAAAGACCAAGCTTATGTCAAATAGCATCGAAAAGACAGTAACAGTCGATGGCGGGAGAATGGAATATGTCCATGAGTATATTTACCTCGGCCAAATAATTTCCTTTGAGGCTCGCCAAGACAAAGAAGTGGCGCGTCGTATTGAAAACGCCTGGAGGAGTTATTGGTCGATGAAGGACCACATGAAAGGCGAATTGCCTCTATCATTAAAACGGAAGCTCATGGACATATGCATTCTCCCGATACTGACATACGGGGCGCAGACTTGGTCTTTGACGGAAGCTCAGAGATTCAGACTCGGGGTTTGCCAACGAGCCATGGAGCGAAGCATCTTAGGCTTGAAACTAACGGATAAAGTCCGAAACGTCATAATTCGCTCCAAAACCGGAATAGCTGATGTAACCCGCGCAGCGGCGAAACTGAAGTGGGACTGGGCAGGTCACGTCTGTCGTATGCCAGATGAATTATGGGCCAAGATTACTACCGAGTGGATGCCCAGAAGAGACAGACGGCGGCGTGGCCGGCCCAGGCGGCGGTGGAAAGATGAGCTCGATGCCTTCCTCAAGAATTGGCCGGAAGAAGCACAGGATAGAGAGTCGTGGAGAGACCGGAGGGAGGCCTTTGCCCAGCAGTGGGACACTAACGGCTAAATAAGATAAGATAAGATAAGAATAAAATATATAATACATAATGCGATATTTATAACATTGAATCACAGATTACAGTTAGTAACCGTGACGAAATTGAAGGTCAATTAAGAAATTCAATTTAATCAATTAATCCCAGAAACCTTCCTAAATATAGAGTGGAGTGACCAACGCTCGTAATTTAATTCTAGTGCTTTCATGGTCATATAAAATAGCAACCCGCAAAACATATGGACAAAATACTGATATCAATAACGATAAGTGAGTAGATTAGATATACTTTCTAACGTAGTATTCAATATCTCTAACCTCGTAGCCTTTTTGCTACACTATAGCTACGCTGTAGCAAAAGCCAGCAGTGAACGCTTTAAAAAAATACATAGGTAATACTTACATTTAGAAATATTATAATGTATAGTATGGTCCAATGCTTTATTGTATATGCTGTTGAGGACTGACAAGTAGTATTTTATTATAAGAATACAACAGCAGCCTTGCCTTAAAATTTTATGCACCTATTACATGAACCTTAAAATCGCCTAGATCTATAATTTACAAAAGAATTTAAGGTCCCAGAGGCAATTTCTATTTGACTGACACTATAATGCGTTAATTATTTTGTCTAGCCGCAGCCCTGTAATAGTTTTTAATTATATAGCCGCAAATGGCAACACTTACCTTACAAGTGTTAGTCAACCCACAGGGATTTAAGCAACACTTATGAACAGTCTACCGCAAGAAGGTGGTAATTTTTGGATCTTATTGTAAAGGAATAGAAACTATATTCGTAGTACAAGTCTTTATTATGATGATCACTATGTCAAAGTATCCACTGCCTATAAGATAGAATGTAAAGCAACTCTTTTTAGTGGGATCAAGCAAACCGCTACGTCTTCAAACATAACAAGGCAGAAGATTATCACTTCTGTAGGTCTGCTGTAAGAAATTTCTTATTAGAAATAAGCAGTGCCTGTTGTTTTTTATGTCCTGTTTTTATGTAATTTTTTGTGCACAATAAATTGTGAAATAAATAAATAAGATTAGTTAATTAGAGTATGGAGAGTCATTTAACAAAATATGCAACTTACAGTGGTTATGGCTACGAAGAAAGAAGAAGAAGAAAGAAGAAGTTCTAAATCCCTTACCTGTAAAGGAAAGAAAATGTTTTTAATAAATACCATCAAATATGCGATTAATATAGAATAATTTAAAATATGTTGTTCATGTGTATCAATGTATTCTCTTTAATTTTCTTTAACGTTATATTTATAGTTTATATAATATACCTAGTTTGTGAGCTTACTTGGGTTGAGTTATAAGTAGCATCTCGTCCCGGGCATGCCGTAAAAACTAGCTAAGGGATTCAAGGGTTTCAGTATTGTAATAGGCGACGGGTTGACAACCTGCCACTATAGCAATATACAGATCTATCTGCAGGTCTCTACACTTGTCAGACGTGGCGGAACGGCTTTTGGTTGGGTCGTTAACGCTCTGTTTACCCCATTAGGGATACAGGCGTGATAAAATGTATGTTGTTTAGGTACTATAATCTAGCGGGTTTTTCTTTATTCTAGCTTAAGTAATAGTGACCTAGCGTCAACAAAACGCAATGATCAATGAATATGCGCGTGCGCGTGCTCGTTTAGTGCTTAATTCCTACGCACGTACTACTCTTTACTATACCTGGTGTTAGCTCATTAAAGTACCGTTAACGTGAACAATATTTTAAAACTTGCTAAGACTGTTATCTACACTGAATGTTATTACAAATTTTGTAATAATTTGGCAAAATAATTGTTGACATATTACAGGCTACTTACATTAAAAACAAACATTATAGGCGTTCATAAATTCATAAGAGTATATTGTCTATCTAGCAAATGACGTTAATACATATTCTTAACAACCTTTACTTAGATTCCACGTTATGGAAGGACAAGCAATAAATTTACATTCTCTTATTTTTTTATATTAGTCACACAGAGGTAGGTACCTATAAGTACACCCATTTTTTCTAAGATAGCATTGCAAGACTGCTAGAACATTAATAAAATTGAAATAAAATGTATGTAGGTTAACTATCATCATGACTCTATAATGCCAAAAAGTAAAGGTTAATGACCTCTCGGTTTGATTCTGACAAATGATGATTTTCATTCAAGTTAATTGGTAACGAGGTATTTGAACAATAAAATGTTAAGATGTTACGTAAGAGATAGTAAAAGATAAAAAATACATTGATTTTTTTCTACCGGGATAGACAGTTTTATTTAAAGCTATCAAATCTTGTAGATAAGTTCATAGAAATAGGATTCAATGTTATGTTTCTAACTTGTGAAATATATATAAAATATATTAAATAAATATATATCATAGAAAAAATTATACTTTTTTATTTTATTAAACGTTAATCTTAGGCAGTACGTTGTCAGCTTATTAAAAGCTACCAAATTTTATAGATAGGTTTGATAATAGAAATATGATTTAATGTTATATTTTATAATTCTAACTTGTGAAATATGGCATTGAAAAATAGGTACTTTTTTTGTTAAACGTTAAACTACGTGTTTGCCTAATTACTTATATAATACATTTTATTTTGGAAACCTTTCACCTAATAAGTAGTCATTGGTAATTGGTAACCTATCTATCTATATCAGCCTACATCTACCCACTGCTAATTATAGGCTTCTTCTAATGTTGACCATATACCCCGGTAATGTGCCTCCACTGTTTCCACGATCGCCACTATGTCATCAGTCCATCTGGCTGGTGGTCTGCCTTTTGAATGTTTTGATGATAATGGCAGCCACTCCGGTATCGCCTTGGTAAATTGGTAACCTTGGTATTTAATATTCTTTCGCCGCGCTATTCATCATAGGTATTATGCTATGCTAGTAGCGAAACGTTAAGGGCATTCTAGTCATCTAAAATCAAATCACGTTCAGGCTCACTTGATTTTGCACGTGTGCTTTTAAACCGGGAATGTTTATGTCACCGTAGATATAATCGAAAACTTGACAGACTTTCAAAGACATACTCGTAAATTTCAGATTTATTTATGATACTGGAATGAATGGCAACCCGCGCAATTTTTGTATTTGTTTGAGAGTCATCAATAAAACAGGATTTTATGTTTTGAAATGTTTCCTTATTATACCTAAGATGAATACATAAAAAATGTATTACACAAAAATACTAGTCATCTAGGAAGAACCTTTTTTACAATTTTTATGATGACACTATGTCATAACAAGATACATAAGTCATCAAAAAGTAAAGTCATCGAAACGCTAAATTCTGACGAAACTCATGACTTAACTGACCACAGGATCAACACATTTCAGCAGCAGCTTTAAAAGGAAATAACTTGTTTATGACTCTTCCCAGAAATCTGCACTTCCTTGTGGTGTAAATAAAAACGTCAACCTCCCTTTATGACTTGTTAATGACGCACTTTTACATTGTTGACATTAATGTGACGACAGGACAATCGTGCATGCGTGAGTCAGGTTACCTACTTGTCAAAGTTTTAATAAAATTATATTTGGGTAATTTCTTAATCCAATTTAATTTGTGAAAACTCATCAAAAGGGAACTTAAATGCAATGTCAGACGGTAATAAAGAAGAAAAAAAAAACATGTTTGTCAATCTATTCAAGTTATGTTACGAGTTACATAATATTGTCAAATTCAAATAAAATGGAGTCAATACGAAAACTGAAACACCAGATTTCAACAGATTTAAACATTCAGATTTAAAAAGGAGCCGAAACAAAAATGAATAGTGACGTGATTTTGGAACGTTTTGCAAGGAATTTTAATATGAAATACCTTTAAACAAGCTATCAAAAACCCCATTGAAAACCCACAGAAAGGCTCATCGAAGAGTTTAAGTATCTAGTTAATATTCACACGAGGACGAGCCACGTGATAGTCATAAAAATAGATTATAAACGTGTCCAAGTTGTAAAACTTTCCATAAAGTTAAATGGCTATTATTTTGAGATCCTATAATGGATCGAACTCGGGCAGAATATTTCGTAATATTTTTTAGTAACCGATGGTCAAAGCCTGCAATTTTCTGGTAATAATAACTGAAGATACTAATGAATGAAATAAGAAAAACAATTAATATTGTTGACCTGCCATAGTGAACACATTTTCTATTTCATTATCTTGACCTGTTTGTTCCTCAAAGAAAATTGGTTGTTTCAAGAATCTAATCACCCCTTTTGACAAGTGCCTTTACCTTTCTTACCTTTTTAGATGAGTCATTGTAACTTTGTGTTAAATCATCATCATCTCCCTAGCCTAATTCTGTATTTCACTACCTAATCTAGGGGATTGAACGAAGGTACTGGTCGTGAAATTTGTATTAAATATCATCATTTATATCAGCTAGTTTTGATAGCTGTCAAATTGGCCACCATGAAACTCTGCGAAATGGCATCCCATACCATAAATTAATGGCTTTCATTATCCCATGGCATAAATTTACCTAAGATCGGTCGTTGAACTAAACTTTAAATATGTTTTTAAGAATTTGGCTAATATTTCGCGATGACAGTGGCAAAGTAGGTGTGAACCATTTGTAACTTCTATTTTTTATTGCCTTTGTCAAGAAAGATACAAAGATCTTCCTTTCTTTATCTAGCCATACGTAAAAAATAATAAAATTGATAGACAGTATGATTAAAGGTAGCATTTTGGTAATAAAAAAAATATAAACATTTTATCTGTGTATTTTTTTATGTGTTAAGGTAATCTTTTGATGAAATGCTTAATTTGATAACTTTGTTACTGAAATTAATTCAACAATAAGACAAACAGACAGTCCGAAACCTTTATTGCTTCAATTAATCGGTTAAAACAAATGACTATCAATCAGCCATATCTGTGTCATTGAGTAGTCTATGTCCTCTAAGCCAGAGTTGAGTGAACGATTTCACGGGCAAAATATTAAAATTGTGATATATTATTCATTTATGCCAGGCTGACAGCAACGGTGAAGCCGAAACATCTAATTTTATACACTCGAGACTGTTTAGCATTTCCATTTCAATGAGCACATGTACTTTGAAGCCCTGTGGTAAATTCTTGATCAAAAATCATCTTTGAGAGGCATCACAAGTGATGAGAAACTTATCAATATTATCATTATTTATCATGTTTGACAATGAGCTCCCTAAAATAGGAGGGTAATGTCTAACTGTTGAATGAGCTAAAGAAAGTTTATCTGTGAACATACCTCGATGTATTTAAGATGTTAGCGTTCCCACGAGTCTTTATGTCGTAAAAAATACTTTAAAGGTCATTTTAATATCGCAAAACCATAAATACTAGTTAGCAAGAAACTATAATGCGTATTCCGAAGTTTACTACGTCAAATAAATTGAAAGTAGAGTTCGCCATCTTGCATTTAAAAAAATAACTTGGCCATTGTACTTTGAGTTTATGATGTATTTATACCCTTTAACTTACAATAACTATTATTTACAAAATGACTATTGGTTAACCTTTATGGAAGGGACTTAAAGTTCATATTTGCATTCGAATTGTAGGTGGTTGGCTCGAAATATTGATTGTTGCCTGGGAGCTGTGAACTTCTGTACAAAATGTAGGGTTTTACTGAGAACGAATTTTCTCCTAGATCAAAGGTAATATATAGAGTAGACGATTATGAGACCCTATATATGCAATAGCATTTTTAAAACTCCTGTTTCAATGTAAAGTACATCAGATATTGTGATTATTATCATGTTGGTAAAAGCATTTAATATAATTTTAGATTCTATAAGAGTTTCAATTATTTGTCATTAGTAGGTACGATATATATTATGCTGATTGCCTCATAGCCCGTATCATATATTCTACTTATAGGATCGGTTGAAATGAATCATGTTTGATTTTTATTATACATAAAATATATAAAAACCAATAATTTATGTACAACAGCACTACCCTTCTCTATTATTCCAACCTGTATCATTTTTACGACTCTATCGAGCTTTTTATTCACTTTTATTGTACTAGATCGAATTTATGGAACTATTAGCACAATAATCTGTAAGGTGACATTTCTTAAATTATTGAATACCTACTATTTAATAAAATTTAAATACACCTATGACTTTCGAAAATATAACTTAGTATTTCAAAATCGACCGCGTTGATGTCTTTTCTTTGACGAATAATGAATGAGATTTTATTTTGAATTATATTTGCGAAATTCTTTAAAAAATTGATATGTTTAAATTTTGATTTTATTTATGCTTATAAACTGTCTGCTATAGTACTTTGAGACTACACTCCCACCGGAATCCGTCAAGCTGTGTATCGTCGTATGACAGTAATATTTGCATTTCTAGGCTGCTGGTAAACTCGCTCCATCCCAAGAACTGGCTTGTAAAAAAGTTGTCGAGGTAGGACCAGACTTTAGCTAGACTTGAAGCCTAGACTTGAGGTTAAAGAAAGTCAGAAAGTCCAAAAATATGCGTCATGCAATTCTCATTAAATGGCTATAAATTCTGACCACTGCTCTTTGCGTATATCTGCAAGTTTAATTCACTAACCAAAACTTGCAACAGTTCTCATAAAATATGAATCCGGTGGTCTGTAGGCTGCGGTTTCTCACCTCGACCAGTGCTTGTGTAACCAAGTGCCGTGGCGAGGCGTGGCGCTGTCGAAACATACGCGAATCATATCACCTATTTATAGAATAACTAGCGGACCCAGCAGACAGCATCCTGTCCAGAAAAGCAGTGCCATATTAAGTATTATATTGATGTCGGTTAATAACAAAGAATAAAATGGTTCACTTTATTACTTATACAGCGGTGGGCAACTGGGCAATCTTACATATTCTACCTGTCCTATTTCAGAGTATGATTTTATTCCACTAGCTTTAAACAGTTATATAGCATGGTGAAGTGCGATAAGGTGGTATTTGCCCCAAACAAGCCCTACCACTAAAATACGAATGATGAATCGACCAAAATATTTCGATTCTCGGCGAAATTATAATTGCCCTTTATTAACCTTGAACCGACCCTCATTCCCACCCCAAATTGGTCAAGAGCGTATTGTTCACTCATCAGGCTTCTGTCATAACGAGCGACCCAATTCTGTACAGTATGGGGCCATAAATGCTGCGCATCAGGTAAGTTCGGCTCGCTAGAGTTATCCCTGTCGCATTATTGTATAACGACGGGCAAAAGTCACTGTCGGTTTTCATGAACCATCATCTCCCTAGCGTTTTTCCCACAGACAGACATCTGACCTCCGCAACACAGAAGGGAAACCAGACCCAATCCTAAATTAGGCTTTTCTTCAGCCGCTTTTATGAGTCGATGTGTAATATATACGGCCCCGTTGTGTACCAGTTTTTGTGATAGCTTGCGCAAGAGTGCATCTCGGTATCAAAATGTCAGGTGCCTTATGGGTTATAGTAACTGTGGAAATTATATACGCGGTACAAGGCTGGGAAAAGGTTGTGGAGTTTTTTTATGAGGTCGGTTGGGTGTCAAAATATAGATTTATATGCGGTGAGCACGTAAAATTTGGTTTTTAAGGTTATACAGTGGAAATTCACGGTCATTTTTAGAATAAAAAAATACAGAAAATAATACAACGAATGTCACAGGTAAATGATGAAAAATTAATTTAGCTAATCACTAGAAACGAACCAGTCTTTTAATTTTTACCAAACAACAACAAAAAAGTGACACATTGTAAAAATTAAAATATTGTGCGACATTGTTTTTCTCAAAATTAACACAACATATCGAAAAGATCGTTAAACTTTTATGTATTTTCTAGTGATGTGATGACGCAAAATTAAAAAAAAAAACTTGCGGTCAGTCTCTCACAGGTGTCGAACCTGCTTATCTCGTCAGAAAAGGTCAATAATACAAGGTTTTAACGAGGACTACTTTTATTAGAAGACTATCGAGAGATAGATTATGCTTCCATGCTGGACTGGGAGCGATGGAAAAACATAGAATGTGTCAGCTGCATCTTCTCCCGGGCATGCTGTAAAAACCAGCTAAGGGATACGAGGGTTTCAATTATTGCAATTTAGGCGATGGGCTGACAACCTGTCACTAAAGCAATACACTACCTACATAATCATCTGTAACTAATAGCCCTCAAAACTTGTCAGACGTGGCGGGACTACCTTATTTAGGTCGTTTTCGCTCTGCCTACCCCATTTGGGATAAAGGCGTGATTTTATGTATGTATGTATGTACTATCGATAGATTGTAATATTATCATCGTTTTTCATCTCAACACACAAAGGAAGAAGAAAAAATTACATTGAGAATGAGAACTAACGGTAAATTATCTATGTTTTTACCACCAAAATTCATTACGAGTGACCCGGATAACAAGCTGATGAGTGAAAATAGTAGTGAGAACTAATTTTTTGCAATAGTTTTCTCGATCGCTACTTTAAAGAAAATAAATTAACATTTGTTTTTTTTTATTGCAATGGGTTTTTATTCTAATACAATGGTGACCGAAGCACACTGACGCGGGAAAAATATAGGTCTAAGTGGTTGAGAACATCAAGAACATGCCACAGATTCGATCAGCTAGCTTAACAACATATGGGTAGAAGCTTGTGATTTCGTTGCCATAACACCCCAAAAGGCAATAACCAAAAGAACTCCGAATTCTAAGAAGGAGGCACTAGTTTTTAGTTTTCAAAGTTATATTATGTGTCCTCATTAGTACATAGAATAAATTGTTCGGTTCAAATTTCTCTCACACTCAGTATGAGATGTGCTAAGACAGAGCCCATTACTTAATCCAATACTCTGCGGTCGGAATAGACAGTTCATTAAAGCATCTACCCATCTCCACTGACCACAAATTTATTAGATCTGTCGGAGATATATTCGCCTTAAATAAAGTGGAACAGGTGTTTTATTGGGTCCATTTATTTCACAACGTTAAGGAGGGAAGTATGGGAAATCGGCTAAACAAGATTCGGAAATTGACTAGTTTAGTACTTTCAAAAAAGTTTTATTAATAAGAACATTATACCATTCTATTCAGTATAAAATGGAGAACAAGGAGATCAAATAATAATAACATACAGTCATATAATAAATTACAGAAAAACGCTTGAGAAATCAATGAAAAAGTATGAAATAGTCACGCAGCTCTTGACTAAGTGAAGTTTTTGAGCGACGTAAAAGCAACAATACTTACATCAAATTAATCAGAAAAGAACAAAGAACACGTAGATGGTCATTGTTTTATAATTCGATTTAAATAGCAATTGCAATTAGTTATTAAATATGCAATATAATTTGGCTCGTTTTTGTCATACAAATTAGTATGGCGCGCGCAGGTCAAAATTCAACCTATATTACGACAGGCACGATGTTCCATTCTTTCAGTCGCCTGCGGGCTGTCAAGGTGAGAGGTTACGGCCGCTCGCATCCAAAATTCCGCCATCTTTTCTTGTATACTTACAAGGTAAAAATCAAGTCTGTCACTGCAGTGGTACCATAGAACAAAAGTAAAATAAGTATACAATAAAAAGAGGTTTTATTTCAAGCACATACCCCATAATGTAGAAATAGTTTACATTACGTAAAATAATAAAAATATTATACTAGGACTTTAAAAAATATGTAGCAATTTTTTAAATAGGGTGTAATTCTACCCATGAAACTGAACAACTTTCCACAAAGAACATAGGTTGAATTACGAAAAATAAATTGGTCCTCCCATACAAATGGTGTCAGCGGCTCGAGTCAATTTTTATGGGCGGGACATTTTATTTTTCATATTTCGAATCATTAAAAAAAAGTTGTTCAGTTTGAGAAAAGTTGTTCAATTTTGAGAAAAGTTTCAATTTCCAGAAAAGTTGTTCAGTTTCCAGAAAAGTTGTTCAGTTTAAAATAAGTTGTTCAGTTTGAAAAAAGTTGTTCAGTTATGAAAAAAGTTGTTCATTTTTTAAAGCTGTTCAGTTTGAAAAAAAGAAATGTTTAGTTTAACATTGCCCTCGATTCTGGCCGCCCCATTCTTAACTAATTTTAAGATAGCGCTGTCACTTTCTTTACTTTGACATAAGAACAGGATAGCAAATAAACACATGTGTTTGACGTTCCTAATTTGACATAAGCTGCTTTAAATAAGAACCAAACATAGAGCATGTTCCTTATTTAACGTTAAATAAGCAATCTAATGTCAAATTTAAGCAATTTAATGTCAGATTAGGAATGTCAATGTCATGTATTTATTTGCTATCCTGTTCTTATGTCAAATATAAGAAAGTGACAGCGCTACTAATACTAATGCTGTCTCTTTCGAAGGCAATATTTATGGCCGTACTGTACGTATGAGTGGAGATAAAGCATTGTATGTATTCAGCACAATCTCCGAAATCGTTCATTGGCCGAAAAAAAGGATCATTTCGCGGATTGGCAAATTCAAAACGCGCAATCCCCGAAATGTCCTTTTATTTCGGTTGTATTTCGGCCATTGAGCGTTTTGAAGCAACCATTCGCGGACTGGCAAACACGAAAAAGCCAATTGCCGAATTCGGGGTTTGGCAGGTATGTAAAACGACCAATCCGCGGAGTGGTACTGATGAAATGCCAGCCCGCGAAGTGAGCAGTTTTTGATTCAACCACACCGCGAAATGGCATAGAAGAAATGCCAGATACCGAACTAAATAAAAAAAAAACGCTGTCATGGGTCGTCGGGTCAACATGGGTCGTGTCGGCGGGGATGAGTTGTCAGTGCGGGGAAGAGTTATCAGTGCGGTGCGGGGTGAGTTGTCAGTGCGGGGTGAGTTGTCAGGGCGGGGATGAGTTGTCAGAGCGCGATAAGTTGTCGGTGCGGGATAAATTGTCAGCGCATCATAAGTTGTCAGTGGGGGACGAGTTGTTAGTGCAGCGATGAGTTGTTAGTGCGGAGATAAGTTGTCAGTGCGGGATGAGAGGACAACTCATCCCCGCACTGTCAACTCATTTCCTACTGACAACTCATCCCGCGCTGATAATTTATCCCACACTGTCAACTCATTCCCTACTGACAACTCATCCCCACACTGACAACTCATCCACGCACTGTTAACTTATTCCCTACTGACAACTCATCCCGCGCTGACAATTTATCCCACACTGTCAACTCATTCCCAACTGACAACTCATCCCGCGCTGACAATTTATCCCACACTGACAAATCATCCCCGTTCTGATAACTCATCCTGCACTGATAACTTAACCCCGCACTGACAACTCATCCCCGCAGACATGAACCATGTTGACCCGACGACTCATGACATCGTTTTTTTTTTAATGTAGTTCGGGGTCTGGTATTTTGTCAATACCACTCCGCGGATTGGTCGTTTTACATAGCTGCCCATCAAAAAATACCCATCCTCCCTCGCTACAACTGTTCCCGCGCCAGGGCCAATCAAAGCTCCCCATACAGAAAATCCTTGCATGACAAACAGTTGCTGGTAGGGAGAGAGGATACAACAATAATAATAATTTAACACATGAAACACCATAATAGTGCTATCAGCTCCCCCCACGAGCAACCGTTTCTACGCCAGAGCCAAATCAAAGTTCTCCATACAAAAGCTTGAGCTTGTACGGCAGCCATTTTGAAAAATGGTGGAACCGGAAAACGAATCAAAAATATCGAATCAATACGTCAGCGACCTCACACCTGCTAAATTTCAGACTGATCGGAGCAATTTTTTTTTTGGCGCCATTTTGTATCCGCCATCTTGGATTTTCATGACCACTGGAAGTAGCCCTCCATTGTCCTACCTATCTCTTATCTTTGAGGAGATATTTGACTTTTTATTTTGTATGGCGGCTGGATTTTGCCTAACCCTTACTTTGACAAAATACTGGTCATAATCCAGAGAAAAATTTAGTATTTTGTCAAAATCCTGAGAAAATCCGGTGTTTTGATAAAAAAAACTGGATTTTCTTAGGATTTTGACAAAGTACTAAACTATTCTCTGGGTTATGATTACGCGCTGAATACGCGCAGAGGACGCAACTCATACGTTTAGCGAATTTTAACCTTTAACACTATGCTTGCGTTAGTATCGCGTATTTTGTACGCAAGTCAAACGCGCTGAAAACGTGCAGAGAACGCGCGTGTACGCGCGTATTCAGCGCGTTTTGCTATAGGGCAAGGTGTTAAATTGGGCCATGACTTCTTCCCGGCTAATACTATCTGATCTAGACAAGATCTTTATTTCAGATGACAGGTGTCTAACTTAAAATGGCAATGTCTCAATAACTATCGATCCTAGAGTACTGGTGTATAGGGACAAATGATAAGCCTTGACGAGATTTACATTTTAAAATGACAGCTGTCAAAAGTGACACGGTTATCCGAAATGTAGATCTCGTCAAGGCCTATCATTTGTCCCTATACACCAGTACTCTAGGATCGATAGTTTTTGAGATATTGCCATTTTAAGTTTGGCACTTTCAGGTCTGTTTAGTTGTATTGATGTGAATTATTCAAGACCGGAAATTGCTGCTTATTTTGAAGTCTTGTACCGATTTCCACCAGTTTTTGATCTCATTTAATCTGTTCTTGTTAAATAATGTAAAAATAAACGTTTATTTGATGTGTTCTATGTATAAAGGGTAGGTACCTATTAATGTGATCTCTGATCAGTGTTCACTGATGTTCTACAAAAAAATTAAAAGAGTACCTATTTGTTTTTCTTGAAGAAAAAGGGAAACTCTTGTCGCATATAAATAAGTAAGAAGAAATATTTTTCATTTTTTTATTTTATAGAACAATACTTACCATTACCACGTTAACGCTACGTACAAAAGTGAACATCTCTATTATGCTGAAGAATGTTCTCGCTCTTAGAGGCGCAAAACGTATTTCAATGGTACCACTGCAGAATCAACCTATGTGTGTGTGGACGGCCTGTGCCAGTATGAGTAGCGAAATAACGTCAAATTTTGACAGATTTCGAATACCGAGCTCGAGGACATAGACCCTTAACGACTTTTAAAAATCTTTTCTATTATTATTGTACAAATTATTATCAGAAGGAAATATTGCTTTGTAGATAGGTAATGTTATTGATAAACTTGGATTTAATATGACTGCCGAAGATCGTAATTACTATTTTTTTACCATTCATAATTATTTTACTGTCCAAGGCCTTGGATTATACGGCAGACTAAAGAAGCGCTGGCTATACGTCGTGAAAGCGGATATGGAACAGAACGCAGCGGTAGCCGAAGACCGAGCAAAGTGGAGTAGAAAATTCGGAAAGCGGACCCCAACATTAGGCCGGGAAAACGATAGGCAAAAGAAAAAGAGGAAAGCTATTAAGAAGTAACAAAACTTCAAATTGAGCAGACATAATTATCTTCTGTAGGGCTATGATGCGCACAGTAGACTTCGTTTTGTCTATGCATTATCTCTTTTGTTGCACATTTCACTACGGAAAAGGACACGCATTAATCATAGTGAAGTATGCAACGCTTGTAGACAAATCGAAGTCTTCAGTGTGCATCATAGGCCTGCTGAAACTGCAAAGCGCGAAGATTCACTGACTCCCAGATCCTTGAGATTGGGACACAGAACATTTCTAGACTGTTTTCCAAACACACCACTCTATGCGTACTATTCTGAAAGAACCAAATAAACTAAATTATAAAAAACAACTAATACTGGTTTCAATTCAATTTGATTCAATTTTAGATACGATTTCTTTTTTCGTATTTTGGTGTAACCTTTTGCCCTTTAAAATGATATAAGAATTCGTAACTCGATATAATGTAATATTATTTCATTGTTACTTTCTCTGATCTAGTTTCCTATCTAGTTATGGTTGTGTGGTAACAGTTAACTGGGCCATTTTAACAGTAAAATATTGTTAATCTGACGAAATAACTTGCAAAGCTTTTAACCATAAACTTTGCCTTGGGGCTATGGGTTTCCCAGTAATTAAATAACTGTGTGTAATACAATGCTATCTATTCGTGGAGGGCATGAGTTCTCTCATGATAGAAAATGACAGGTATAGACTTATATTAGTTAAGTCGTGATTATTGCAACTACGAATTGCTGCCAATATGTACAAATGCAAACAATGGTATAGCAATAAGAAAGAAATAACTGCAGATCGATTTATTTTTGTTATTTAATCAAAATGGAATGGAATGGGTCTCTCTATAAAAATCAATGTGACGGGTGGATCATAAATAAGGTGTGGATGTACCAGCTTGTAAATTATACGGGGTGTTTGGTGCATCGTTTGTCAAAAAGAAATGGTCGATAGAAGGAGTCTTTGGCCCATTCCTTTTTGGCAAACGATGCGCCAAACACCCTATATTTCGTTTAGATTTAAATAGAAAACGAGTGTCAGTGCACCAAAATCCCACATTTGCAACAGATTGGCAGTCAACTTTAGTAAAAAGAAAAAAGACAATAGATATTTAAATAAAGAACAGCTTAAAAGCCAGCACGTCTGCAGATATCCGTCTTGCTGCGTACGCGCAGATACAGTGAAAGTACTCGAGTGCTGTAACTGCATGCATTATGTATGTGTTTGTTTCCATACAGCGGAATCGCTGCTTCCGAAAAAAAAACGCGTATTACGTCAACTAGACAATCAGCGGTTGATACTTTGATAGATCTGCGGAAAGTACGCTGAGGCTCGTATTTATAAAGCGATCTCAAGTCTGAGAGCGATATTAAGTGTGGATTTGACAGGCCGTTTTGTACTAAAATGACATTTCTGATTCAAACTCAAACTCGCTGTCACTCTTGAGAGCTGATTACAAATACGGCCCTAAATGTGATGTTGTATGGTTAGATGGTTGGGCTTGAGATCAGCGGTTTAGGCGTTAATAAATGTATTTATCTCTGTAACATGTGCACCCCATACCTAAACACTAGTTAAGTGCCCTCCGAAGCACTGATTTCTTGTCAGAATCAGATTATTGTCCTGTCTATAAATAAAGTTCTAATTCTAATTCTTTATGTTTCTATTTCTATTTATTTCTTTGTCTGCGTCTGATTCTTACTTATTGGTTTTATTACCTAAACGAGTTTTCAATATATGTAATTAATTGTGCTCATTAATATTTAAATATTAGCAATTTGTTATAAATTTTTTATAATATTTTATAATAAATTTCTTTGTTTTGATTAAATTTGCTTATTTATGAAATAACTGGTCTAGTCATATGATGTTATTTAAAAAAAAAATTATCTTTGTTTCTTGGCACAAAACTAATGTTTTTATGTCTTTTCGGGATCTGTCGCCAAGCAGAATACCTAGGCTCGTATTTATAAAGCGATCTCAAGTTGGAGAGCAATATTAAGTATGGATTTGACAGGTCGTTTTGTACTTCTTCTTAGCGAGTGGATTTTCGAGTCGAACAACGACCCGATAAACGTTTTGTACTGAAGTGACATTTCTGATACGAACTCAAACTCGCTGTCACTCTTGAGAGCTGATTATAAATACGGGCCCTAGTGTATAGGTAGATATTATTGTTTTATTGTAAAACTGTAAAGAAAAAAAACTGCGGAAAATGTCATCTACAGTACGGACATAAGTCACTATGACTATAATTTTAATGCATCATTAAGATGTATGGCAAATTTTTATATTTACTCATATTTTATATGTTATTTACAGTAAATCATAAATGAGGTAAGATCATCAAAGGTATTGACAGTGCTATGAATAGACACCCACTCCGTTTAGTAATATAATTAACGACAAGATGTCCTAACCTAATGCCATCAGCCAAATCTATTCATAAATTACAAATTTCAATGACTATTTAATAGCTACTTAAGGGCCAATCCCCTCAAACGTTTAGCTTTTGACTAAACCGCCAATAATTTAATGACAAATATCCGATTTTATTTTACACCACACACACAAAGTCACGTCTGTATTCTTACGAGACAGGCACAGCATCAACGACCTCATAAATTTCATTTCATGATGAGAAACAGCGGTAGCATTTTATGTGTTTCTATCGCTTCCAATCCAGCATGGAAGCACAATAAATAAGATTAAATAACAGCTGTTATATTACAATAGTTTTACTCTAGTCCAGGCCAAAGAAAGATAGATTTACGAAGTCACAAAAAGTAAGCTCAGACTTAGACAGAATCAATAAAAGTATCAATTGACATTTTATGCGAGGATGGTCGTGAGCACAGAAGAGTAAAAGCTAGAAGCGGCAGCGACTTTCTCTAATCAGTGCTCGTGAGCCAGAATGGCCCTTCTTGGATCCTAGCATAGCTTCACCGTACCCTCCAAGATTCAAGATCTTCTGATAGGTAGTCCAGGTGGATTGGATTATTTCTAATGTCAATCATCGGCAATTATGTCGATTCTTTCTAGACATAAAAAGGTAGCCTAAGAGGGCAGTAGATTAACAGTTTCAATGACATTAAGACAAAATGCCTAGTTGTTCATTACTATCCAATAGTTATTATTTCCTAAACAACACATATTCGGCTTGTTTACAGCGTTCCATTACCAATAACACTGCAATCCATCCTCACGTGTATTGGCGGTTACTTACATGCATGTTACACGCAACATGCGCGCGCGCAGCAAGATCATACGGGAAGCTACGGGCGCCCTGGACCGTATCAGAACAAATGTATGTTGTCGTGTACGACAGAGAATTTTTATGTTTTTAGCGTTGTTATTTTTGGAAGCTTAAAATGGTTTATTGGTCTTGAGTCAATTGATTAATGCTGTAATTACGAAATGATCATGAATACTTGTTCCTACATTTTATACCTACATATAATATAACTACAATATGCATCTGGTGTCATTGAACTTGATTCAAAGTCGCTCTCTACGCTTCCTCTTAACTATTTTCAAGGTCATGGGAAGCCACGGACTGGACGGCATAGAGGTCCTTGAGGGAGATGTCCTGCGGTATTTTCAGCTGCACAAAGCGCTTCACTTCAACATTTTTAGTGCGATCGTCAAAGGAGTGGAACTTCCTGCCTGTGGATCTGTTTGCAGAACGTTATAAATTGGGCCTTTTCAAGGCAAGAGTGAACAGCAACCAGGCAAACATGATCCATCATCGTCCGCATTGTTACTTTATATCAGGTGAGAGGGCGGACAAATGGTTTGCCTATTCTTGATGAAAAAAGACAGGTCTTACCTTAGTGTTGAGTGTGTGGGAAGATAGGAAGGTGCAGAGGAAGACAAGAGCTGATAGCCAGGGGGCCGACACGCTCGCCGCCGGCGGCTCCATGGTGGGGCTGCAACAATATGAAACATAGATTAAACATGGTACTAGCATAAATATAGACTCGAAACCCACACGACAAGAAGAAAAAGCATAAATAAATAGACAGAGAATAACTGTGGCGGATCATTGCCTGCCAGTTCGTGCGGTAACTATATTTGCAAGGAAAACACCAGGATGTCTGGATATCTCTATCTTTTACTTGAGAATACTTGGACACCTGAAAAACTGAACAACATTTTTTTTAAACAATAAAGAATATTAAAACAATTCATTTTCGCTATAAATTCTCGTACAACATAACACGTTGACATAACATGTATTGCAAATTATAGTAGTTACTGGGTTTTAGTCGCTTTTACAGCTACGTACGTATTTCACTATGAATAAAAAGCAGTCTCACTAAATAAATAAGGCTTGTTTATTTTCTTGTGAACTTCTTAGGTATATTCCTATAATAGTAGTATGATCCGCATTACTATTTCCTAACCATCAATCAATATCAGTCCGGTATCGAACCCCGATCTCAGATAAGGCCGGCTTCCGTCGCGGCACGAACCGCCCGCACCGCACGTACTACATTACTATTACGAAATAGTTCATAGTAGTAATCATTCTCTAATCTACTCGTAATAAATAAAATATAGACACGTTTATACTTCAAAAAATATTCCCTTTTTTATGTTTAATTTTCTAGTGCCATAGCATAGGTGGCTGAAGCAAGGTTGAAGATAGAGGTCTGTAAACCTAAAAACATCTGTACAATTTGCTTGGTGATAAAAGGATTGATATTCCAAGTCAAACAATTCCACTTTTAAGTCACCTACAATATATTCTATCCATTTATGTCGGATCATTCAGCTAGACAATCCACAGACATGGGGTGGACTGCTAGGTAGGAGGTAGATCCTATACCACCTCTATAAGTTTCGATATTTTTCATACATATATTAACATACAGCTTAAAAATTATCTGTCACACGTAAATCTGCCGCACCGTATCTGCAACTCAATGACTTGCGCACACGCAGCGTCGGAAGTGAGTGGCGCTGCGGCCTTCACCCGATCTGATACAGATATCTGCTGCGATTGTCATGTCACTTTTTGTATTATAAGTACCTAGGTATGCATCGGCCGAAGAGGCAAATAATGTTGTGTTGTGGAGGTTATCTTGAATGATTTAACACATTCAGACTGGGGCTGTCAAAGTCAAAACTGAGAGAGTAAAACCCTGAACGAAAACGTGTTACCATAGCAATACACCATCAATCATCTTTCTATCCCGTAAGAAATAAAGACGTGACTGTACGTAGTCAGAGTAACTTAATATGAACCTAAGCTATGCCTAATCTAGATGCAAAAGGCACTTTTCTTATAGTACAAACATCTTATGTGTGTGAGTGTGTATTCACTTTGTATAAGTGAGCGAAAAAAAAGTTGAAGAAAAGGCCGGCTTTTTAAAAGACTTTACTTATCTTAAGATCCTTAAGCTAGTTTGTCTTTACGCGGTGCAATGACCCGCGTGGGAGTATATTATGCGGTTTGTTGTACGTGTCTGGACTTGGGATGTCTCTGGAGACAACTTGTGCTAACTGCAGATGGATGGTGAAGATAGGCTGAATATACGAGTAGACAGAAAGGAAACATGTACCCATTCCTACATTTTAATGTATAAGTTTATTTGCAAGTTTACACCCCAGGGTTATGGTTTCGTGGGAATGGGGAAAATCCTAAAGAGCCTACGTAACTTATGCTACAGTATTGAACTTGCATGTTACTTACAATAACATACATACATATAATCACGCCTTTATCCCTATTGGGGTAGGCAGAGCGTAAACGACTTAAACAAAGGTCGTCACAAGTTTTGAGGGTTATTCCAGATAGATCTGTATATTGCTATAGTGACAGGTTATCAGCCCATCGCCTAAATTACAATATTGAAACCCTTGAATCCCTTAGCTGATTTCTACAGCATGCAGCGGAGATGCAGCTGGCACATTCCATCTTTTTCTATCACTCCCAGTCCAGCATGGAAGTCAACAGAATAACAACCAGAAGGTAAAAAAATGTCCAAGTACTATTTACGCCGTATACACATTTGCATCTAAGTGCACACATTTCCTTACTCCGAAAGCTCACAATGTAAATCCCGTGAGTTCCTTAAACCACAGACTTAAAACAAATAAACCGCGGGGTCACCGACCTCGCCAGAAGGACAATGTCTTTTCGTCGAAGTCGGGATCGAGTGCTAAAAAAAACTGTTTGGGCCCGCTCCCGGTCTGTTTCCGCGTTCGTGAAGGGAATATACGTATGAACTGATATAGTCATGTGGCAGGAACTAAAATACTCTGACAAGATCGATCTGACCAGATCGCACCATACTTATCCCGTCCAGCTGACTGCTCACCAGGGTGGGCATCTGGCGTACATATACAGTTTTGTTCCTTTTACCTCTGTTCATGTACGATAGTCTCCGTTACTCTGACAAGATCAATCTGACCAGATCGCACCATACTTCCCGTCCCACTGACCGCTCACCAGGGCAGGGTGGCCAGCTGGCGTGCAAATACAGTTTTGTTCCTTTTACCTCTTGCTTTGTTGCGCCACAGCTTCCTTGCCGCAACCTTTAGTATCGAAGTATTGACAGCTCCGTCCGTGAGGGGGATTTAAATTGCATCGGGTAAGGACATTGTTGTTTCCGTGTACTGTACAAAGTTGTATTTGTATTTTTTTAAATACAGAATAAAATCCTTTAGTGAGTAAAAGAAATTAATAATAATAATAAGAAGAAAATTAATAAGATCTGACTATCAGGAGCGTTGATGTCTTTTACTAGAAGAAAGAGACTTCTACTAATAATCAATAATAACTTCAGTGATTTTACATGTCTGAACTGTTATATTAAAATACTTAATAAAATCGCATTATCTACATCAAGGTTGTAGTGTATGGTACCGCTACTTCTTATTAGTCAGACTATTCTGTAAAAAAATCTTAAAATGTTGCTGTATGAAAGCATATTTAAATAAAACTGCGACCCAATTCCCTTGCATTGCAAAAACATTTTTGTAAGAACACAAAACATACGTGTAATTTTGTACACATATAAATAAAATTGTCACCAAAAAGTGTTTCTTTCGCAAAATGTATGTTGTAATATTCGCACGCGTAAGTATAAGTTAGTTTTGTATGGAAACAAGTTTTTTTTTTATTGTCTGACAGTTGGAATACTCGGTAAATACAAACAGACAGACATACGTAATAAATTAAGTGTTTTGTAATCGTAATAACTCGCTTAGCTGATTTATTAATGTTTTGCTTTGAGTTAATAGGTTGTTGAATGGTTAATGGACGGAATTATTGGTTTTTAATTTTACAATGCTATTCATGTTTTAATAGGATAACTTTTAACTACTAACCCAATCACAAAGGTAAGAATTATCATCACCATCAATGTTTATCATTAAACTATTAGTATAGTGCGTGATATGAAGATAAATTTTTTTGAAGATAGATTCCCCAAAATCTTAAAAATTCTTTGGGGAATTAAAACATCGGTATATAAGTATTACGATAGGATTAGATTTAATTGTAAGGTCATTTATGGCCGCAAAACACACAGTCGACTTTAGAATAAGTATTTTTTGTTAAACTTAATTGTTGTATAATTTTCAGACACCTTCTATATTTTACACACTGCAATTATTTTTAAATTAAAGACGCCATTCATCACCAAGGCTGATTATTTTATTATTATTACCAACAAAATTGATACACGAGCATATCCAATTGATGCCAATATAATATGCAATACGACAACCGGACAAAATTATCTGCAATTTGTTAACATGTCATTATCCGGAAACAAAACCAGGAAATATTATGATGTATGGATAATCTTCGTCACACTTCCATATTCACTTCGTTTACAATATTACTACATTGAAGCTTTTATGACTGTTATAGATAGTATAGATATACTGTGATGCTGATGAGTTTGTATTTTTTTTTATTTCTGCTTATTTTTTTCTTTGTTTATTCGTACTTCCATGCTGGACTGGGAGTGAAAGAAAAACATAGAATGTGCCAGCTGCATCTCCTCCTGGGCATGCTGTAAAAATCAGCTAAGGGAATCGAGGGTTTCAGTGTATTGCAATTTAGACGATGAGGTGACAACCCGTCACTATAGCAATATACATAATCATCATCTGCATTAGCCCTCGAAACTTGTCAGACGTGGCGGAACAACCTATGTTTAGGTCGTTTTTGCTCTGCCTACCCCGTTAGGGATAAAGGCGTGATTTTATGTAAGTATGTATGTTTATTCCTAAGTAATCTTTTGCAGCGACACTTTTGCACTGTAGTACATAATATACACTGGTATTATGGATAAATCAAACCCCTTCTTTAACAGTAGGGTAAAAACAGTAAAAGCACATCTCTATACAAAATTGACGATCAGCTTTATGTCCATTATAAGGAGCCATTAATTATAAAACTATAATAATTACTTTATTAACAAGGTTTTGAAAGAATCATATACCTACACATACGAATGAAGGTTTAACCTATTGGTCAACTCGGGTCAAATACGAATAATTGACACCAATTAACATTTTGTTTTATTTATTACATGTTATTATGTATTTTGTAACACGTGGTGTAGTTAACAGGTGGCTTAATAACACTTAATAAATCAATTTATTTTAACATTTTAAAAATAGTGTGACAGTTAGGAAATATTTTTCCTGACCATCACACTGGTGTGGCGGTTGGTGTGACGGTTAGTCCGCAGGGAATTAATTTATTGAATGTTCATACTAAAACTTCACGAACAATTAAAACTTTTATAAAGTATATCATGCAAGAAATAGAAGTTTAATTTATCTAATACCTACAGTAAGTGTATCATTTACTTCATACATTATAACAAAGTTACGGAATTTTATATAAATAAAATACTTATCCACCACAATTGGAAGAAAGTACACGTGCAAACTTACCGCAAGTAAATATTAACCGTTAGAAGTAGTCCTTACTGCATTGATATAAAGTTTATAATAAACTGAGATATACAGACGAACTTGTGGTCAAATACAAGATTCACAGCACGATTCCATGTTTTCACCGAATACAAACCGTAGCGAATATATTACACGTACAATCAAATAAATATCAAGCTGGTCACGAAAGTGCGAATTTAGTTCTTAAGGTGATATAAATAAGAACTGCCTGTAAAATTTTACGTGTATTTAGACCGTATGTTTCTTCTTCAGTAGCGATGGCGCATAGAATCCAAATTTATTGAGCACTTTCATTATTTACGTATTTCTAGAAAGTCTACTTAAAGCTCCTGTTCAACTGAGAGTGAAATGAGATTCAAAAGAAGCAAAAAATATACCAGCTGATTCTCTCTCCGTAGTCACTAAAATCACGCCTTTATCCCTAATGGGGTAGGCAGAGCGTCAACGATCTAAACATAGATCGTTGCGCCACGTCTGATAAGTTTTGAGGATTATTTCTGATAGATCTGTATATTGCTGTAGTGACAGGTTGTCAGCCCATCGGCTAAATATAATACACTGAATCCCTCGAATCCCTTATCTGGTTTTACAGCATGCCCGGGAGGAGATACAGCTGGCACATTCTTTTCTATCGCTCCCAGTCCAGCATGAAAGTTTGAGGATTTTGGTGTATAGAAATGAAGGCAACACGCTGACAATCTATAACTGAACAAACTCCTCACCCTCAGCAAGACGGAAGCGATTTTCAATAAAGCCGCTCTGCCTACCCCGTAAGGTATACAGACGTTATTTTTGCGACAGACTACAGTATGTGTAAACTATAAAAGTCGGTAAAGGGCCTCGTAATGGAAAAGAGGCACACTAAAGAGAGGCGGCAGGTACACAAAATTGTCAACATCTGCGATAATCTTGAATTGAACTCATTTGATTCAAGAAATTTTAGTTCAGTAACGGGACAAGCACGTAAAAAGTTAAAAAAATCTTCCATTCAAAAACACCGTTTTTTTGAGTTCAAATAAGCCGAAAAATATGCTTTTAGGGTAACGTTCAACGTTAAAGTGCCCGTCAAATACAATAAATTTTAATCGGCGGCTGCATTACAAATTATAATAAAGCTCTGTTATATCACCGACCAAAAGATAAGAGGAACTTATAAGCACCTTAAAAACTGGATACTTTAGGGAGATTGAACCTTACACACTAGCTGAATTTAATCTTACGATTCCAGCCATTCGTGACATTGCTGTAACTAACTAAGGCGCGTATTTAATAAAGCCACTTCAGTATCTTAATATTAAGAATGGTTTTGACAGGCCATTTTGTATTGAAATGACATTTCTGATACGAACTCAAACTTGCTGTCAGTCTCAAGAGCTGATTAAAAATAATCGCATTTTTAACCGACTAGAGCAAAATTCTAGTATCCTTGTAAATGTTTTAGCCTGGATATAGTTCAAGATTAAATGTTTTTGTTCTACTTCTTCTTCTATCGTGGTTTGAGCCGATTGACCCCAAGAACCCTGGTGTCAGAGTTCTTTCTGTTCTCCACTATGAGCTTCCTAAAAAAACTAAGGATCCAGAAGTAACAATTTTCATTTGGAAAGATCACTGCAACTTCAGTCCTGTATAAATAATTACACCGGCCGCTACTCGAATGTACCATCAATAATGTTGCGTTTTACATTATGAAAACAAACAAAAAAAAATAACCTCACCCTTTCTCTCAGGTTATACACTCCATAAAATAACTTTTAATTAATTTGGTGTCACATTATTGCATAACGGGATCCGTACATCGGTGCTTTTTAACTCGGGGTCGTTGACCGTTTGACAAGTGGCTAACAGTAGGGGGTATCAAGAGGTAATGGAGATTCGCTGCGCCCGCGCAGGTTGGACAGTAAGTAATGTGGGGTTTAATCTTCGCCATGCTTGTTATGGGTTTTAGAGGTTATGATGTCATTGATGGTGATTTTAAGGTTTAATATGGGACAATGTACTCTATCTGCTTAGTATTATTGATCTGCCTTACCGTTCGTGTGTCCTCTGAATGAGTCAGGCGTTGGTAGGGTCAGCCTATCAAACTTTCCACTAGCCTAACAGTGCACCTCAGAAGAGAATAAGGTGATATAGTTGTTCTGTGTTATACACTTCTAAGATGGCTCTATCTATACCTACTTCAAAGCTGAGGCAAAAATTTGTTGGATGTTGTATTCAACATGTTAGCCTCTGTGTCCATATTGTGAAAATTAAAATCTTTCAAACTTCAACTGCTACATATTGTAAATTATTTTTTAAAAAAATTTAGTAGATTTTGGAACACCTGTGAAATACCCCTCGTTGCCCGTGGACCACCTGCTTGTACTTTAACGATTATAAAATTTAGGTAAGATGATGGATAAGTAGCCGCATAAGTAATATACATGCCTTTTTAGGTGAATCACATGTTTTTTATTTTTTTTCCTTCCGACAACTCAATACTCATTCATCACTCATCCAACACATAATAATAGACATAATGTTTACAATATCAAAAACATAATAATTCACAAAATGTACGATTTTATCAATAGTTCACAAACGTGATACTTGTAGGAAGTAAAAGACAACGTGTAAACAACGTATTGTACTGTATTTTTTTTTATTTATCAATTTATTTTTTGCATTATTGAAGGTATTTTGTGATCAGTGTGATAACTGTACTTTTTTAGGTAACGTAAAAAATAGTCTAATATAACAATCTTACATTGTAGAGTGTTTTACTTTATGTACCTTAGTATTTTTTTGAACAGTGCGGCATTTTTACTTTTTTTTATTATTATTAATTAAACATACAATGGTACATAAATCTTAAGGCTACTACAGGATTTTTGTTTTGAAATTGTTGCGTAAATTTTGGGATTGAGACCAAAGAGGTTAGCTTTTGGGAAAATTCATATCATCATCATCATCGTCATCATCACATCAGCCTGTATCAGTCCACATAGAGCCACCTATTCCTTAAGCAAAGTTGTACGCTATTATGGGAATATAGGTAGGTAATAATCTCACAGGTCGTAGATGTCCAATAATGAAACAATTAATCCAATATTGAAGACGGATATAACGAGGCAAGATTCTTGTAATAACACCTCATTTTGTTACACAGTTAACCCTTCATAAGTCAAAAAAACCGCAAATATCATCTCCATAAATCACATGAAACAACAATAGAACCAAAACATAGAATTACATCATTTAGCCATTATTTAATCAGTCGTCTTAAGATTCGCTCGATCTGATAATATTTTGGACTATGAGAAAAAAATGGAATAATTCCTATTTTTTACCATCGCTTTTGAAAACAAACAATGAACTTTTTGCATCATTTACACTATTACATCCTTAATTAAAGTGTGTGAGATAAATCACTTAGATTTGCAAATACTAAGTTTTGTTTCGTTCATATTGCCACCTAAACATCCGGTATTATTTTATACAATTGTAAATAGTATTTTGTCTGTTAATCTAGATTGAAGTAACGATTCTGGCTAACAACTCATTATAAATCTGTCATGTCATTTTATTAAATTAAAAATAGAAAATGGATAAATATTATGTTGCGCAAATCAGAAAATAGGTAAGTATTTTATGTTGATTGCATGGAAAAAATAAAGAAAAGAATCTATCCATGAGTGAAAAATTACACATCATATATTTATTTTATTTTTCGATTTTTTTCTAAATGTTAATCTTACATATACATATTTTGAAGTCCGTAGGTTCGTTCGTGCGCTTTTATTCTTACCTGTAACAAAAAAAAACATCAATTAGTATTTACACTCTACAAAATGTCATCGCCCTCCAAACATACTTCAAGTACTTAAAAAGCATAAGGTATGAACTAATCTAAGTAACAGATTACATAACTAACGACACATGTGTTTACCTAAATGGGCAAGTCACAAATAAATTGGTTAAACTTGGCTCATTAGAGGTCTAACCTGTTGTAATGTTTTGCATTTTGACATAGAGACTAGTGATCTTATAACATGAATATCGTAGGGTCTCGTAACAAATCAGTCATAGTGTTTTTTGGCTGTATGTTCATTAAGAAAATTTATTCAGTTTTATTACTACATTCGCTTACTTCTTAGTCAAAGCAACTAGAGTAGACGAGACGTCCGTTGTAAATGAATTAATTAAAGTTGTTAAAGTAGATGATGTAGAGAAGAGTACGGATTTCGAAAAACTTAAAAGCAGGTTCAGTTACGTTTAGATTACATTCTATTTTTGTACTTCTATTTATCAACGTGCCGAATTGGAGCTTCGAAATTATTTTGTCTGGGTCCATCATTCAAAAATCTTTGACTGATATTGACTGGGGCATCCCCTCTCTGTATAGTATACTCAGTTACTGTTATACCTAGTATGGACCGTACAAATACACATTTGTTCCGCGTACACTTGGTCACACTTACAAGTCATACAGACATGACGGTAATGATGCTTATTTTTCACTGTCACAGCACTAAGTCATGTAGCAGAATAATATATCTGGTCATCTGGAAATCTGGAACACGTGGAATCGGAGAATAGATGAATTATTGAATTCAGTTTACTTAAAAATCATTTTTACAGAAGTAGTAACAAAAATAGCAGAAAGCAAGCTCTCCCAGAAGAATCGTAAAAAATCTGTACAAAACACAAAATATACTGAACAACCGTGAAAATAAGATATACTCGTAGAAGAGGTATTTGTTCGAAAAAGTAGTTAGTACTCGTATTTATTTCCTTTACATGTTTTCCTCTTCTTTTCCACCCATTTTCCGACAATCGGTAGACATATATCAACCCGTGAACGCAAATTATCCTCTGATCGTTTTCTTGAAAACATGAGTAAGTGCTAAGTAGCTATTACAGTACTTTATTACTTATTACAGCACTTTTCTAGGATAAAAGGCTGAATGGTTTAATTTGTTTAAAGTTTATTTTCTGATTTTCCTGGTCATACATAACATACCCGCATTTCAAAAGCCTAGTAATATTATAGTAATATTGCACAGGACCAATCCATGCGGCGTAATTTATAAGGTGTTATAATAATAATATGCTATATAAAAAATGGTTTAATTAACCTAAATATAATAGAAGCGTATTTCCATCGCTCAAACTTAAAATCGTTGAGATTTTATACTATTTAAATTTATCAATATCACCAAAATAGTACCATGATACTTAAAGGAAGTCACTTTGCAAACACTATATATGTCATTATTATATGACGTGTAAAAGAGTAGTTTGCTGTTAATACTATTATTGGATACTACATCGTACAATTTATGTGTGTGTGTGTATGTTCACGTCAATATACACGTGGGTGTTTATTTACGTTCGTTCAACATCTTCTTTGAAATATTACCGTGTATTTGTCAACACATAATTTGTAAACAAACGTATTTGATTTAAACTTAGAATTATTTTACAACGGAAACAATATCGTCAGAATGATTTGCAATTTCACTTAATATTATATTAAATGGTAATAGATATATTCTAATCTTGTCATCCAATAAATGGGTTGTTTTTAGTCAAGTAGTTTATATGTGATTAAATTATTATTAAAAACAAAAAACTTCTATTCATACACAAGTGTATAAAACAGTATTTCAAAATATCATAAAATAACCTATTTTAGCTCATTGCGTATGCGTCGACTGTCACATTAACATTTTTCTAAAGTCATTGTGCTCATGGACCGTGACCGCAGACCGAGGGCCACAGACAGTCAAACTTACATTTTTCTAATATACATGATGCAGAGATTACAAATACCTAGAATGTAACAGCTGTTTTTCTTCCCAGGCCTGTTGTAAAACCCTGTAGGGAAAGGACTGTCTCCTTTGCTGATATATGATAACCCGCCACACTTCTCTGTCAGACAACGGTGATACTCTATCTACCCCATATGGAATAAAAGCGTGATTTATATGGAGGTTATGCAGATATTTAGAATTAATAAAAAAGTATAACTGTACAATAAGTTCGAAATAAAGTAGAGTTTATTATTTGAATACGCTATTCATATATATTACTTGTTGTCTTTTAAAAGTTAATTTCAAATTATTGTGACACCCTGTATAACGTATATGTATATCAACTTGTTTGAATGTTTGTTTTAAGTATGAACTTTACGCAATATTTGATGACTGTATGTCGTTAGAACAAAATTAAAATGTATTTTTTGTATGAGAGCGCGTTGATGTCTTTTGTATGGAAATTTGGATTTTGTATTCGAAGTTTTAAAAAAAAGGATATTATTTAATTTCTTCTTTATTACTAGTTTTAAATGTGCTAAAGGACAAATGATCTGATTATTAAGATATTTCTATTGGAAAACCACACTCAAAAGTTGCATTAATAGAGAAAATCTTATTTATTTCTACAGGAAATTTCGAAATCATGCGAGAAAAGTTGCCTTGAATTGACATATTTAATAGTTTATATATTTTTTTATTTTAAAGTTGTATTTAATTATATTCCGTCAGGTGCTTTTTTTTACATCGTTATATTAAATGCAGTTGAATTTGATACACATAAAAAAAAAAATATTCTTATCCGGCTTTTTCCTTAATTCTAACGTTACTACTAAAGAAGTTTTAATTCCCGATACACCCACTAACATGTCTTACAGTAAGGTTACTGTGTCAACTTAACGACCAAGATATAACTAGTAAAACTGGTAACAGGTATCGGTAACAGTGACAGCTAGTACCACCATTATGTAATCACTACAAAATATTCAAGTGGAGCTGTTAAGAATATGTCGCGTTTATATTTATGGCTTTTAGTACAGTTAAGCATAAAGGCTGCTGAAAACAAAAAGCAAACTCGTACTTAAGGTTTAACTGGCTTAATTGTACTTTACATAAGACAAAAAAAAACTTTTTAATAAATATTTTCAGGATGCATTCATCGCATTCATCTAATAAACTGTGACCTTATGATAAATTATCAGATTACTATTATATTTTTTCTTGAAATAAGAATATTTTGAGTCATTGTATCGTTAGCCAAAATCTTCTACAAGCTCATTTTTTTGCGTCAAATATATTGCAACTGAATTTGAAAACAGATGACCGATCTGAAATTGAAATCTTTGACAATAAGGTCTTGTAAATGTCACTTACTATGCTGGCACTTACTGGACTTATCTGTTTAGGTGGCAATATTTGGAACCAGAAAGCTATGGATACACTGACAGGAATGAAGCGATTACAGCTATAGTGGCGACGCTCTTATGAACAGATATCTCGGTTACACTGTAGATACTGATTAATGATTTGTGACCATTTGTTTTGTTGACTGTACCGTGTCCAAGCGATGACGAAAGCTAATGCACACTCCAAGTTTATGTGTGTTTTTATCTTCACTCCACTCCTTGACAGATTATTCACTCCACAAATATCTACTAAAGCACAAAAAATCTAAATAAACATGCACGAGATTTAATTGCAGTTTTTTGTACAGATCAATGTAGTCTGACTTCCTTTGGAGATTTCTTATAAGATTATTAAAAGGATATAATATGACAGGATTGTCCATTTGAGCCCCTACAATATACGTATATGCGTAGTATGATATGATTCAAATAATAAAGGGTTATTTGCACCCTGTTTTATTTACCAGCATAGTGGTCAAAATTATTTTGAATAAGCCTCTATTTAATGCTCAAACCCTAAACTCGTATTTTCGATCATAACTTTCATATTTTACCTTCAGCTTTAGAGATGGTTATGAAAAATCGTCTTCTACAAACATTGCAGATTCTTGAAGTAATACTTCCTATTGATATCAGCTTTTATTCGACCGTGAATTGAGCAAGTCGCTTGCGCATCTATTGACAGGGTAATAAGTTGTCTATGTTGATGATTCTCTAGTACAATAAAAATAACCATAAACATCACGCAACTTCATTGACAGTACCATGACTAGGTCTATGTTGATGACGATGACACTATAGCTAGTGTAATAAAGTCACTATAGTCATAGAAAATAGTATGTTATCGTAACTTCCTTCTTTGGAAGTCAGACCTTGCCGATACTGATGACACTTTGGTGCAATAAAGTCGCCATAGATACAAAGAACAGTATGTTACGATAACTTCCTTCTCTGCAAGTCAGCGAGGCTCAAGATCGTGCGAGCTGTTACAAAAGGTAACTATTGTTAGCCGTGCAACCACACGGTTGGGCAAGCGAGCCGCTTGCATAGCGCTTGGCTCGTGAAGGTTAAATACGCTGTTTTTTAAACAATTATAATTTACTATAGTTAGATGGTTGTCTTTATGAATGTGAATAATAACTGATTGATAACAATACTTCTATAATTCAAAAAAATCATAAAGGTAGCGGTGACAGATTTTTCTATAGTTTTTTTTTGTTTTCCTTCTAAATAGCATATGTCTCAATAAATTGATGTTAAAAAATTTAAAAATATATACCTAGCGTTTAGAGGCCTATTACGAGCAAATAGTTGTTTTAAAAACCGAAACACAAGAGTTCATTGAATTGCGTCGATGTTTTATTTTATTCAACCATTTATTGCACAGTGTTCATACCGATAATGTTTGTGTTTACTATCGTCATTTTAAATTCTATGAGCTAATTAAAAAACAAAACAGTACCCTCGTTCAATATATAATCTAGGGGTTAGGTAGCCTTTTATATTTTTTCGTGAAATACGGGATAAGGCTAGGGAGATGATGAAGTCAAGCGTGACATCTTTTTCTAATTTTTGCTGCACCCAATTAGATACTTTATCCACCTTTCTGTTAATGTAAATTATATCATTTTATTAGGTGTGAAGTGTAGCAAGCTAGGTACGTGCGGAGCGGGCTGGTGGAGAAAGCGAATAACTAATTATAATGCAATTTCGCCGCACATTACCGCGGAGGTTGGCCAATGTGGTGCATTTGCTACTGTTTCCGACAGATGAGATGGTTAAGATTTTTTTTTTCTTACAAACATAATTCATAATAATATTTATTCATGATACACAGGTATGTACATAAAGATGTTAAAGAAGGTATATTAGTTTCTGCTGTGATCCACCATACGGTATATGACTTTATACTTTTTACAACTAGAGAAAAAATCGTTAGGAAATATGAAGAGCTTCTGTATTCTGGTCTGCAGTTCATGCTTAGATAACACAACAAAGCAAATAAAAAACTACATCCAACTAAAAGATTTCTTATAAGCATATTTAAATCATGTTTTCTATTAGTATTCAGGGTTAGCAAGGGTAATATTTATACGTAAACCAAACACTTAACTTCACAATCCTCACGTCTCCATGACAACTCGTTTCCCAGACAGATGGTTCCGTCCAGTCAACGGACAACGGACGCAGTTTATGTGAAGCATCAAGCATGTTTATGACTAAAATGATTTATAATCATTTTGCTCAGCTGATGTGTTTCCTGGGTGCATAGCAATGGAAAATCGTGCAGCTGCCATATACATACATACATATAATCACGCCATTATCCCTAATGGGGTAGGCAGAGCGTAAACGACCTAAACATAGGTCGTTCCGCCACGTCTGACAAGTTTTGAGGGTTATTACAGATGATTCGATATGTATATTGCTATAGTGACGGGTTGTCAACCCATCGCCTGAATTGCAATACACGAAACCCTCGAACCCCTTAGCTGGTTTTTACAGCATTCCCGGGAGGAGATACAGCTGGCACATTCTATGTTTTTCTATCACTCCCAGTCCAGCATGGAAGTCATATTTTATCCACGTATTGCATTATTACTGATGGACCAAAATGAAAATGTCCATAACTTAGGAACCAATTTCAAAAGAGAAAACCACCATTCTTATTCAAAGATTATTTCAAATTACCTATAGTTTTATAGGCAGGTGTATATGTGAGGTTTTTCAAGTTAGGAGCTATTGTTCAATAGAAAGCCGACGGAGACTAAGCCATTGTAGGCATGACATTGCTGTGTTCTACTTCGCGCTAATATTTATTCCCAGATGATTCAGTGTTGTTTGGGCAGTATTTTTTAGTATTCCGTTTTACTATTCATAGTCTGTAAGAAAAGTCTTTGAAAAATTAGAGGCTGGGGTTTCACAAAAGATAACTCGGAGGCATTCCTTCAAAACTGGCCTCATACCTTGCTTTTTTTTCAGGTACTCAACCGACAAGAGCAAAAGTTCTTAAATTAATGAAGATGTTGTTTTGCCAATTAAACTGTTGACAATAAGGCAATTCTACGTATTTTTTAAAACCAAATTACAAAAAAAAATTACCATTACAAAAAACGTCTTCAGAGTTTTGTTTAAATTTTTCATGGGTACAAGAACCAAAAGTTAATAAGGTACCAATAATCTGTTACAAAGTGTAAGCAACCACCTCGCATTAGTCGAATCAGCTGGGTATGCGCCTGCGCGTGGGCAACCATTGTCACTATAACGCGCAAGTAGTTGTGGAACGAGAGCTAATCACTGTCTTTACGAGTTTAGAGAACACTTCGAATCGATTTAGATACGTGAGCGAACGATGTATTGTTAGGTTTTAAAATATTGTTCAAAAGGCCTTGAAATTTTGTTTTAAAATGTACGAGTATATTCTGTAAATAAAAGCTTGCTAAGCATAATGAGTGGTTAACGCGGTATATTTATTTTATTTATTTATATATGAAAGGGGGAAGCAGACGAGCAGGCGGGTCACCTGATGGTAAGTAATCACCGCCGCCCGTGGACACTCCCGAGGGGTTACAAATGTTTATTAACCAGCCATGAAGCGTGTTCACTTATGGTTCATCATCGTCACCAGAAGTAAAACATCTACTACAGGACATAAGCCTCTCCCAAACTTCTCCATAAGTTACGATTTTGGGCGATATGCAACCTACGGCTGCCTGTAACCTTTATTTTTTATCCGTCCATCTGGTTGGGGGTCTCTCTCTATTATATTTTGACATAACAGGAATTTAATTTTTATTTATAAGAGTGACTTACTCTTCGATTTGGTGACTAATCTAGTTCATGCAAAGTTCTCACGAAAACCAGTGTTTACTACACTATTTCTCTTCCCAGAACTCTATCCCACATTACTGTCGTAAACTACAGTCTTAAAGCCAGGTCTTTGCAAATAACAGGAAACCATGGTAATGTCGTAAAGCCTCGATAGATTTAATACTGAAATCAAGTTCTATTGCAGTATAAAGTTGTGTAACTTCGATCCTCTCGTCATTGGACTATTATTGCTATACTTTTATTTATAATAATAGTGATTGAGGGACAACAGAAAAATTACTCAATTTTGTAATCTATGAAGGTTCATAAATACTAAGGCTTTCTTTTGTTGGCTATAAGCAGAATTATATTTGTCACGTTTTCTCTAACAAGCAAATTAGCCGACTGCAAACAAATTTCAGAGGCGGCGGTAAATCTTATTGAGATCAACCATCTGTGCGGCATTTGTTTTAATGGCCGAATAATAACACAAGATACAAGTTCACTCAACTCCTTCGGAGAAATATCGAACGCAGGACAGACTTAGGTACATTACAACTCCCACGCAAGAAATTAAAGCCACGACGTCTCGGATTAACAGCTCACGGCTCATACCACTGGACCACGAAGACGATAAGGCTAAGGAAATATACAAACTAAAGATTGATGATGAACTTGTAGCTCTCGTGTAATTGTAGCGCATATAAATGGCGCCGTATCAAGAAACAACAGTCCTGAAACGCGGTATCGAAATTTGCATGGCAATCTGCATATAACCAGTTCCACGCTTGTCCAGTTGGACCTCACAACACCCGACCAGGCGAGTAGCTACTCTTTTCCCATCCGTCATCCATCAGTCCATCACTCGGCCAACAGGCCTCTCAAGGAAACTCCTAATTACTATTAGGTACGAATTCATAACCCACAACATGTTCTTAGACGCCCACACGTCAAGCGGACGTAACTTGCGCAAGCGCAAGACAGCTTCCTATTGTCGCAACGCGCCACGCTACTGCGCATGTGGGTTAGGGACGGACGTATCGACAAACTTCTAGTGTGATGTGATGTGTTCGTCGAAATGGGTAGGTACTATTTTTGCGATGGATAAGCAAGCTCCTGACTCTATTACCAGTTTTTTAAGATCGAGACAAGTGATAAAAGTTTTTGAATCTGGATTTCGGTAGGTCGTACGTAAGAAAGCCACGAGGAGGCTACAATCGCTTCTATGGGCTTGTTCATTCGGACATACCCACAGGGTATCTACTTAAGCCTGTGATGCCGTTACCAACCGTGAACATCTCGGAAGTAGATCCCAGTTCTGACATCTCTTATACGTATTAACTGATTCGTAAGTCATTGATGACATTGTTCTGTCACGTTTCACTGACTCCACGATGCTGCTTCTGACGTACAAACGTCATGCTGTTTGCGGATATGGGTTAAGGACAAGTGATATTATCAGACCCATCAATCAAGTATGACTATGACTATCATCATAGCTTATGTAGATCTACTTCTTCATGTCGTGTGGGTTTCGAGTCGATCGACCCGATGAACCCTGGTGTCAGAGTTTTTAAACCACCTAATAGCAAAGCTAATAGGTCTCTGACATGGTTTGTGTAACGTCCACTATCTCAGACAGCAACCGGAACTAACATGCCCTTCAACCGCAGAATGCTTTTTGCTTAAAGACAATCACCTCAGCCTGCATTGTAATAACCAAACTGAGGAAAATCTCTTTATGTCGTACATCTATCAAATACATTACTAATCCAATGAAACCATTTGGTTTTTTGACAGACTAAGTTTGATTAATCAAGAAGAAAAACAATTAATGTCGGATATCAAATGTTTATTGATGTAGGTACTTAATTCATTGGGTTACCTATACTGCTAGCCACGTAGCCACCTGCCACATAAAATCTGTACAAAATCTTAATTGATCTCAATTCAAATCCAAATGTTCTATATGAATTACTCGACAATACATGTTATATTTCAACAACCTCATTCCCAAAGAAATTTGACAAATAAGACATCAAAGAATTGATGCGATGGAATACCATGGCTCTGTCAACTGGGCTACCACATTTCTTCCTCAATCCAGCGAAGTTTTTCTTTCCTTACTTCTTTAAACATCTAGGTACCATTTTTTTTTCAACTCATTTTCATAATACTTTGTCCTTCATCACAAAAGGAATAGTGTACTATTGGAACTTAACCTTTAAATCGGTAGAAACATAAACAGTTTCTACCATTTCCTTTATCTCAGGAAACACGTGAAGGGTAGCCCTAGGGCTCCAGTACACGACATTTTGTCTCACATTCACTTGGTAGTAAACACTACAGCCCTTTGTAAACGCGTCCTAGAGCGATAGAAAGGTAATAGTCATGGACCAGTGGAGTAAATAGGACTGACAATAATTATTGTGTAACAAAAGGACAGTCAATGGCTAAATATTATATTTACTTATTTCAAAAACTATTTTGGTTTATCGACTGGTTGACTTTTGCGAAAAAAATTGCGCTAAAAGAAATGTGATATTGAGCTATCTATTATGAGCTAGCTATCCTATTATACTTCACTGTATCGATTGTACTAAACTAAAGGAATGCGTGTTGAAACTGCATTCAAAGTAATGTACGCATTGTGGCGTTTAGTTATTGCTCTTGCGTTTGTCGGCCTGCATTTTGTTTTGCGATAAAGTGTGCTACCTTTATTTAGTTCTCTAAACTTCAGAAAAAAATTTAACCGTATGAATCTTCGGTGAAATAGCATCAGCGTTTCTTTGCGCAGATTGCGTTAAAGTCACCTAAAGGATAAATCCAGGAAATTGACTGCTGTGGTAATTGAACCCACGTCCTTGCAGTCAGGACCCCGTGACTCGAACCACTAGACCACGGAGGCATCTTGCATTTTATTTTCCATTTGTGATGATGCGTGCTGCGTAAAAAAATACCCCAATTTGAGGAAGTCCATATCCATTTATTGGAATTTTGAGCGTTCAAATAATGATCTCTTGTTATTTTCCTGCTTGGTTTATATTGCCCAATAATACTCTAAATAAAATTTACAGGTTTTGATGGATTCTAAATTATCTAAACCAAACTAATTAAACCACTACTGCGGGCAGTAATAATAATAAATCATGAGAATACCCACGTCTAATAACATTTAGTTTAAATGCAGCAAAATTTTATTTACTGTCCAAAAACACATCCGAATTGATGGAAGGATATTTCAATTTGAAGTACAGTCAGCAGCAGGTCGAGTTACCACTTTGGCGGACCACTTTATACTGGCTATACCGTATAACCAGGTAGATATAACCAGTATATATTGGTCCGTGAAATGGATAACTCAACCTGCTGCCCACTGTACCTAATAGGTTTACTAGGCCGTAAATATTTTGCCTATAAAAATACTTGTGGTTCCAACGGGTTCCAACGAATTTACTTATGTACATGTGATATACCCTGGACGAAACTTCCTAAGGTGATCCGATAAGTCGGATTCGGATGTCTCTTTGCCGCACTGTGAGTTCTTGTGTTGTGTGGGTTTCGAGTCAATTGACCCAATGAACCCTGCTGTCAGAGTTTTTAAACCGCCTAACTGTACAGCTAATAGGCCCCTGACATGGTTTATGTAACAACTACTAACAAAGACAGCGACTCGGACTGAAGCACGGAATCCTTTTTCTTTTCGGACAATCAGATGCCTTCAATGTCCTAACCAAACTGGGCAAAATCTCACAAAAAGTGACAAATTAACTGATATGGACTTTGCGTTCCCCCCTGGGTATCGAACCCAGGACCTCCGGATGGAGAGCCCAAGGCTCAGACCACTAGACCACGGAGGCAGATACGCTGTGACTGCAAAAGTGCGAATACCGCGCAACTGTTTTGTCGCCTGTGCGCGCATAGCCTAACACACAAGAAGTAAGAAATAACACAGAGTAAGATAATCCCAAAAGACACCAACAGTTATTCTGGGCAAGGCATTAGAAATTGAGCAACAAGTTGACTGCACAAACCGCGTCGATATACTGTTTTGAAACAGACTAACACACAAGTACTCATTACGGTCCAGTGCTAATTCATGTTGCCACATTGACACTTTCGAGGTGTGACTGGAAAAGGTTAGAGGTAGCATTGAGAGTTAATTTTGTGCTGTCGTCTCTAACGAGAGAACCCATCATAAAATAGTGCAGCACAACCCACACAGCAAAAGGTTCGAACTTACTACCCGCATCTATGTGTCAGAAAGCATACACTCACGCTAAAAAGCCGTATGATGCAGTGGATAGGGCAGCGCCTCCTGTGCAGGAGGTTGTCATTCGTAATTTTCTATGTACGTTTATTGAGCGCTTTTATAGCAAAGAATAATATCGTGAGGAAATCTACACACACCTAAGAAAAATTAAAAGGTTATGTGTGAAATCGACCAATCCATAATGGGGTTGACTAAGGCCTGATCGCAGGGCAGGCTCGAGCCCCTCAGTGGAAAGGTATATGAGCTGATGATAATGACAATCCCGTTACCGTATAAGTAATCCCTGTCTGTGATATTGTCCTAAACCTAAAATACCCCTTAAATTGTTAATAGACTGACAAAACACAGATTCATTACGGTTTGGTGCTAAATTCATGTTACCACATTGACACTTTCGAGGTGTGACGACGGAAAGGTTAGAGTAGAGGCAGCTTGTAATCAATTATGAGGTTGAAATTATATTAGACCTGGTAGCCAAGCCATCTGTCATTTAAGTTTAGTTTTATTAATGAATGTCGTAGGAAGATTTGATAATTCGAATCCTAGGGATTTTGCGAAAACGCGGATAGTCAAATAATTAGACAATAGTGAAACCATACTGGAAAAAGTAAGGTTTTTTGCCAAAAAAAAACTCGTCGTTCTAGTAACATTTGATATCATTAACTGAAATAAGAACGCTGATTGGTTGGTTAGCGCACTCAAAACAACCTAACCTAACCGGACGGAAATTAACACCGAATCATCGATTTCATTTCTGACCTCACCACTCCCTATTCTAGTCCTCAAAATATACCATACTTCTATCCAACATTAAGACCTGAGAACACGCCTTCACCAACATCCCGCCAAAACGCCAAGATCACATCAAGACTAGAAGAAAGTTATCCACATGTGGCAAGTTGTATGGCAAGTAGAAGCAAAAGTAAGTAGTAAACGATGTAGTAAGACTTATCATAACCTGACTTGTCTAGTAGTGAATGCTAAGCGAAGTCTGAGACCGGAAGCGCGTAAAGAAAATACGTTACTTTATTTGTGGAAGTGGCTCTGGTAGTGGATTAACTATCTCACGATCTATTAATGAAACATACGTGTAAATTCAACAGAAAAAAAACAGGTGAACAATAATTCATAAATCTGGAAACATGGAGGTAGGAAGCACCTTGCTACAAAGCTTACTCGAATAACGCATACTACGTATGTCACAAAAATAGCTGCCCCGAAAATTGTTATTTCACCATCTCCCTAGCCTTATCCCGCTTTTCACGGGGTCGGCTACCTAATCTAGGGGATTTAACCAAGGTGTTATGTTATTTACTCTCATGAAAGTATAATGATCCTGTATTGTGCTTCATTCATTATTTTATTAAGAATCGCAAGCGGGCTCTACAATAGTATATAATGAGTTAGGTTATTAATATAACAATATTCATAGCTATTTATTTCATTAATTAAGTAGCTTTTCACTTCAGTTGAAGCCTCGTTAGTATTTGTATGCGATTATATCAATTTCATGTGGGACGTAATGAGAAAATCGCTATATCGTATAGCTAAATCGTATTAAAGAAATACAAAGCAAAGAAATAAACCCCATATTTATAGATATCAGAGTGGATGTAGGTAGAGTATGAGTAAATTTTTCAGTACTAATCCCAAAAGTAAATAAACGATCCCACAAAATATCCAAACTTATTTACACTACTTATTATTTCAAGTTTAATGTACTTATAATAACATACCTACGCGGTACACATACACAATTAACCTCAGCTGGGTTCAGTCAATCGAAAGTGAACGTGGTTTTACTCACATCTGACACCTTGCAACCATATTTCAACTTCAGCATCCACTACTGTTTCTGTTCTTAAAACGAGGATTTTTATTCTTCATTAAAGGCTTCTTTATACCATGAAACTGAACAACTTCCTCTGTCGAAAATAGGTCAAAATATAAAAATATTAAATACGTGCTCGCTGCTCTACAAAATCTAAAAAATGGTGACACATTTTGTATGGAAAGTCTATTAAACTTCCTTATTTCGACCTATGTTCCATAAAAAAGTTTCATGGTCTAAATAAGCCCTTGTTTTTTTTGGTGACTTGTGTTTTAGTTGTAGATATGTAGCAATGTATGCGAATCGCGGCAGTCGTCGGGGAGGTAAAGTCGATGTTTAGTAACAAAACAGGCCCCTGTGTGCGAAAATAATCGATTCATTTGCATAAATAGCTAAAGAGGCCAATTTTGGAAATAAAAGTTGCTCAAAGTTTGCAAAAAATTGTGATTTTAGAAAGTGTTTAATAAACTTAAAATAATCAATACAATAAAATTTTATTAAATAATGGCAGTATCTATGCTGATAACAATAAATAGTATTATTCGTTTATGGATTACTTTAACCATAAAAATAAATTATATAACACGAGTAACTATTATCATAAATGAACAATAACACGCACGAGTACACGTACCTACCTTTAATACTTACCTGTTATAAAATTCAAAATCATTTTCCAATAAAAAAATACAGTTTAAAATCAATCTCTTCCATTGGCTAGATCTCTCCGA
>JARACY010001704.1:0-53373 GCA_029255725.1 Scrobipalpa atriplicella | reverse complement strand
TAGACATGTATCAATCCAGTTATGATAATTCCATCGGCATTTGTGATAATAACAGAATTACTGTGGTAATCACAAAATGACGTTAGATTTTTTAAATCACTGCCTCTAGTGTCTGTTTCTTTGATCTTGATCTTGATCCGGTAGTAGCGGGTTCGATTACCAAATTACATCACATTTAGCTGTACAGGTACATGGGATCTCACAATTTTTACGGCGCGAAAGGATGTGGTGTGGGGCTTGGCGTATTTTTACAATGTTAGTTTTTGGATCGTAATATGCGCCAGCTGTTTGCAAAGCCAGTAGGCCTTAAGGTTTGAGTGCATTGCAATTAAAGCCATGGATGGGCTGACAATCAGTCACTATTGAGAGAAATACGTAATCCTCTCTGAATCGCGTGAAACGGATTCATTTATTTCGGGAGATTATTCATGGCTTCTCATGAAAATTCGTATGTTTGTAGCATTTCATGAAATTTAATTAAAATACATAATTTCCTGAAATAACATATCCGTTTTGAGCGGCTCTGTACAGCAATCGTCTTTTCTGACTGTACAAGACGAACTGATATACCAATATTAACTGATATACCGGGAAATAATTACTCGCATAATGGCCTCAATTCACGCCGTCCAGTTACTAATTCTAATTCTTAGTAGCGCTGTCACTTTCTTAACTTTGACATAAGAACATGATAGCAAACAAATACGTGAGTTTGACATTTTTTTATCTGTCATAAGACTGCTTAAATTAATTAAAATTAGTGAGCACGCTCTATGGTCATTCCTTATTTAAAGCGCGGTACGTCAAATTAAGAATGTCAAAGTCACGTGTTTGTTTGCTATCCTATTCTTATGTCAAATTTAAGAAAGTGACAGCGCTACTAAGAATTAGAATTAGTAATAGTGCGTCCTGAATTAACATCAATATCCAGAGAATTAAAAACGAGTGATTTAAATATTCTCCCCTAGCTTGGCTTCTGAACGGTCTGTATAGTTTGGTTCACTTCCTTCATATTTACAGATCACTGAATAATTGGAACGGTTTGGTTCTTTTCTTATAATGATGTTTGCGGAGGTAGAAAATACTACCATACGTCGTTTTTTTATTCCCTATATTTAGCAGGGCCGTATTCTTAGCTCGTTCTTTAGTTCATTCTGAATAATTAAGAATCAACTTCAGACTGCACAATAACGTTTTAAAACTGCGTTCCTTGACATACCTGAAACAAGCAGAGATCAAAGCTTAATCATTATCATAGCACTATCATATCAATAAGTCATTGAAAACCAGTACCCGCGTTTAATCTTCCAGGTTAGGTAGGCGACCCTGTGAAATACGGGAAAAAGCTAGGGAGACGATATATCACTATGTCATTATCATGGAACAAATAGAAACAAATGATCATTATCAGAACCTGTTTATGATAATATCATGCCTAATATTTGCAATAAAGCATTATTAGATTTTGTAACATTATTTTAAAACACTGTTTCCTTGCCCTACTAATTTTATTGACAGTATAAAGAAGCTTCGGGCAGCATATTGGCTTCGCTCCAATTTAATTACACTGCTTATATACAGCCAGTATATCTGTACAGCGTAAGCGTGTTATAAGGTATTTGTGAACCAATTATGAAATTATTGAAGTTATACTAGCAATAAATTTTATCGATGAAAGCGTTTGATCGGATTTATTACCCAACAAATATGATTAGATTTTGCAATAAATAACTTTGAGAGAAAATAAATGAAATATTCTTTAATAAATTCGGACAGCGCCATATATCAATCACTTTACTAAGAAAAGATTTTTTACTTATGGAAAAATAAATTAAATTATTTGGACCACATAATAAATAAAATAAAAAGTGAATAAATCTTTATTCATTTAATACATTTTTACCATTGAAATTGCATAAACATGACTGAAGACGCCTTTTAAGTTCAAATTGCCGTGAATACATTGGAAATGACAATGGCAGCCAATATTGTGGCACACTACAACTACGTATTACGCGGTATTACATTCAATTTTGAATTTAGAACGCCTGCCAACTCAGCGAAACTTGTAAACGGTTTTGCTATGACGATTTCAGCAGGCGCTTTACTGCATACAGGAGTGACAGGACCGGCTTTAGAGATGAGGCCTTTAAAATAGACTGCTGACAGATTTATTAAAGCGTCAGTATGCAAAACTTTGAGCAAATAACTGTTATTAACGAGTTTAGCTGCTGATGCAATAAATATTACAAAAATACAAATAAAATAAATACTTTCAATTTTCATATTTAGTATATCCAATGGGTCATATTACGTAGCAGGAAATGCAGAAATCATTTTCTTGGGTCCTTATCTCATAAGAGTTATTGAGGAATAAAAATAACGCATTACGTTTTTTTTTTAACCATGGTAAAGGTAAAGGTTATGACTGTGATGGTCTCTAGTATTTTGTCAGGCGCTGCACTAGTGACTTAATTTAAGGCCTTTATTGGCGCATAATTCAATTTTAGCACTCGCAATGCGATAAATATGAAATGTATTCTCCTGTTAAATTAATTAATAACTGTTTAGTTAATCTATGTATAAGTTCATATTAACATACTTTCTTGACGTTTGTAATGGAGGCCCTATTAAATAAAACAATGCATCTATTGTGGGTCTGGTTGACCCCACTGAAATCTGAATACGTCTCTGTTTTATCGAGTGTAGTGAGCGAAATAGAAGGGAGCATGCCAAGGTTCTATTATAATGATGTAAGCACTCTGTTCTGCGAATATGAAAATTTATTCAAAATACCAATTGATTTGTCGCATAGAAACACAAGAAAATAAAGGTCAGAATATCATCATTTCATACCTATTAGGTGCTTTAAAAGTAAACTAATACGAAGGCGTATTAGGCGTGATAAGTAAATTGTGTACTTATGAGATATAGACTTCGATGTACGTAATGTGACTTCAACATCTTGGTTAAAAGATACATAAAACCCACCTGAGATGCAGTAACCGTCTCCTCGCATCAGGCTGACATGGTGCTTCTAAACTAGACGTGGAACTGAGCCAAGATACTTGCAAATGCTGATGCCTTTGTAAATTCTAAAGGAAATAACTTTGCAGTAAAATATCTGCATTCCGCCTCTTCTGCCGTCATGTCGAACTACCCTCTGGACTCTGGTCTACCCCCTGACATTTGTTTATTATCGTCCTCGCGACATGGCTAGCTTATCTATCTTATATGCCGTTTAAAGCACGGAACCTAGTTACCTACTTAAATCAGATGATGATTCATCCTTCATTTTCCTAAAACCGACAGTTTGGTTAAACTTAGTTTCCAGTTTAATATATTCTCAAAGTGAAACTACGGGTCTGGTTCCTTTTACTAAAACTCTTTCACACCTACACATAATAAAAATGTATATTCTACATATCTGTGGTATATTCGATCCAAACCATGACCTCAGAAATCTATACCATACTCGAACTAAACTAACTGACCTATCAAAATGCTTCTCTCAAATGTGTTTCACACCTTTTATGTAGAGTCCATATTGTAGTTCATATTCCACGAACTATTGTACAAGATAATAAAATGTAGGTAGAACATCTGCATACGAGTCGCCTTGAACCGTGGGCCCGGTCATCATAACATATCACAAGCGAGACCGCTCGAGACCGCTCGAGTCCGCTGTAATATGTTCCACCAACAACGATCTATCATCTTTAGACACGGCTTTATTTAATAGTAAAATTCTGGAAGTCAGCTGCGCCTGCTGCAGGGAATCTCCACATTAACCTAACTGAGACAAAGTGACAGTCAAGAAGACCAGCTTTAAAAAAATATGAGCGGCAAGGAAAGGCACTGCTACTTGGGAAAAAGTAAAAGGGTTGGGGATGGTTTTTGGACCTGACCAAAGCTTCTTAAACTATTCAGAAATGCGACCCGGTACAAAAAATAGAACCTAGGAGTCCGGAGCTTAGCTTGCCGTGTGCCTTTGTATTATAGAATACTTACTTGCTTTTCGTACACCGTTAATTGAGTTTTCATGGAGAAAAGAAGGTTTTACCGCGGTGGCCTATGTCCTATTCCAGGATTTGTTTATAAGTTTCATTCTGAACTGTCCAGTAATTGAAGCGTGATTGAGTAAAACTCTAAACATTCAAACTTTCGAATTTATAAATATTAGTAAGATAGCTCAAATTTTTTAGGGTTTATTGCACTCACAGTCCTGTTATTTTGTTTAATGTAAGATAGCTAGCATAAACAACTGAAGCCTAATCTATAGATGAAAGATCTCTGTTTTTCACCAACCTTCACCCACATCAAACATCTGGTCTGGTGGACTTGTGAACTATTCGGCGCGGATATTTCGGGATCGATGACTCGATGCGGTGGACGAATGACTTTAGGATACATTTATCGGTATTGTTGAGAGTATCATGTAACAAGGTGCCTTCTTACTTATACAACGTGTAACAGAAATGGTATATGCATCGAGAAATGTGTGAATCTACCCATGAAACTGAACAACTTTCCCTAAGGAACATAGGTCGAAAAACAAAAAAAAAATGAGCTTCCATACAAAATGCATCAGCTGATAGTGTTTTTAGTATGGGAAATCAATTTTTTTTTCCTTAGGGAAAGTTGTTCAGTTTCATGGGTAGATTCACACATTTCTCGATGCATATACCCTTTATGTTACACGTTGTAGTGGTGATGTAAGTTAAAACCTTGTAGGTTATTGGGCGGTTTGTAACTGGAATAACATAGATACTGGGCTCTTCGGTATAAGTCTTTCGTCAGTGTGTAGATATGCCAGGATGTTCTCACAGGATAAACTGTGAATTAGCTCTATCTTTGGTAGACCTTAAGGCTCCTTACTAATTTTATTGACGTTGCGTAAAATGATTTCTAGCCAAATTACTGCGTTTACGCTTGCCGACAAAAATATGATATTGATCTTGGAGATATTTCTCGTCCGATGAAGTATTGAAAACACAATTAAAACAGTTTTAACATGTTAAAAAAAATCATAAAGTCAGGTCTTCAAAAAACTTAAAACTGTTTTTAATGAATAAGGCAACCGAGCTACTACTTAATTTAAAACATAAAGCATAGTAACCTTGATCGATTGTAGTAATATTTTTTCATTTTGATGTAATTTTCATTCATAATTTTACTAATTTGTCATTTTGTCGCTTACGTTTTTAATTCCGAGGGAGTTCAAATCTACTCTCTTGGTTCAGTACGTTGTTGTGCCACGTTTGTGTGAGTGAGAGACAAATACCAATTTCGGCCTGCCGCGAAATATGGTAAGGCCCCTTAAGCATCGCACTCGCTTGGTCTTTCGTCGACTCTGTCTCCCTTAGTCATTCATATCTTTCGGTATGTACCGTTATAATAATCAGTTTGCAGTAGATTAAACCGCTTTGTGTTTGCACTGAAAAGACTGAGGCAAACAATATCGGTCGACGCAGCATTAATGGCTTATCACGGCTATGTATCATCTGTACTTAGCTACGGTTTAATACTGTGGGGAAACTCGGTCGATATTGAAAGGGCCTTTAAGATTCAAAAAAAGTGTGTCCGTGCTATCGCAAATGCGTGGTTCGATGATAGCTGTAAACCTATCTTTGGGAAACTTGATATTCTACCTCTGCCTTGCATGTATATAAGAGATGTTTGCGTTTTTGTATCTTCTCATCCTGAATACTGGCCAAAGCGTGGCGAGGTAATTCAAAGGCAAACACGAACTAGGATAATGAATCTGTTAAATCAACCACGACGAAAAAAAGACATATACAAAAGAAATATTTTTAACATGAGCATAGTATTATATAATAAACTTCCAATTAATATAAAGTCACACTCAGGACATTCATTCAAATCTCAATTGACGAAATGGCTCTTGGAACATTGTTTCTACAGTGTAAAGGAATTTTTAAATTTTAAAGAATAGTTAATTGACTTGTATGGATTTAGGATTTATATTTTTAAGATTATTATTTATTGTATTGACATCTTGTATTTGACATAAAATTATATACCTGAATTTAATGAATATTCTATATCAATGTAATTTCAATGTAATTTTTCTATGACATTAATATCTAATTTGTACAAAGAGTCAAATTTGCATGCCTGCGCGCAGGCTGAATACATGGAACTTTGTAATAATTTAAGATCTCGCATACTGTATTCTGGCAAATAAATATATTCTTATTCTTATTCTTCTTATTCTTAATGAATTGCACTTTTCTGAAAGCTACTACTTTTACCTCGGGAAAATGTCCCTTTACCACGGGAAAACTCCCAAGTTAAACCTAGCATAAAATAAACGCCACACTCACTACTCTCGATTGTTTGTCCGTGCGTCGCAGTTTATACTCGTTTTAAATCAGCTTCCGCGCCGATCGTATTGCTCCCAAGGGAAATTACCCCGGGATCGGGTAGCGAACGGTTTTATAGTGCCGGGCGATAGATGGGGTTTGTCGTTTGTAAACAAGCGGCGGCTTTGATGTGACCAAATTGAGGATATAGCGATTATTTCCATACGGGAATTAGTCACGCCTTTACCTTTTTATGGGGTAGGTAAAGTGTTTAAACTAGACTCACCCACTCATTGGTTGGCTGCAGTCCGTATCGGAGCATCATCTCCTGATGGGGCTTCTTGGAGGGGCGAAACATGTGTTGAATAGATTCGGTGATAGTAGTGCAGGTGCATTGTCTGTGCATGTGCATTTATTTGCGGGCGGGCGGTGCACTTAACTAATTGCATAACTTACCATTACTCTGTGGAAGTAGCTAAATATTTTTTCTATCTTATGTCAAAGTAGTGGACGACCCAGAAAGAGGTGGCGAGACGAACTCGATATATATCTTACGGAATGGAGAGAACTGGCACTAGATCGAGAAAAATGGAAAGAAGGGAGAGAGGCCTTTGCCCTGCAGTGGGACACCACAGGCTCATAAATAAATAATAAAAATAAATAAAATAATAAATAATGTCAAAGTAAAAGTATCTAAAGCTTATAAGGCCTTTTTGCCACGTTTGACAAATATTAAGGTAGTTTCTTAAAATAAATATCGCTATAACAAATTGTGAGCGCATATCTTAATTTGTAAAACACTTAAACCTTCGACTCCCTCTAAAAGATTCTACATAAGTATCTACAGGTAAAAAAAATATCCCAGCAGTTAAAAATAGTTTCAAAGCTCTCAGCCTAAACGCTCCGACCATCTTAAAAACCCTAACATCCGCCTTAGAGTAATCTGGGGCTCTCTAACAAAGCAGACTCATCTCAGTAAGTGCGCGGTTATACCCCGTCCTACCCTCTGCTCTAGCCCTGTGGAGGGTAGGGTGGGGCGGCATTGACAATTGAAAGTAGGTTAAGTCAAGTACCGTATTAATGAAGTGGTCAGTTACCATTACCACCTTTATAGTGTACTAGTTCCCGCACCTTAATGAGTTTTCCCGTGGGAATGAAATATTATAAAAAAAGTCTATGTCCGTCCCCATCTATCACTATGCCAAAAATCAAATTCGTTCATCCGTTTAGGCATGAAAGAGCAACAGACAGAGTGACTTTTATAATATTACTAGATTTCCGCCCCGCGGTTTCACGCGCGGCTTACTGAGTTTTCCCGTGGGAATCAGGCTTCTTCCCGGGGTAAAAAGTAGTCTATATGTTAATTTAGGGTGTCAGCTACCTCCATACCAAATTTTATCAAAATCGCTTCAGCCGTTTAGACGTGAAGAACTAACAAACATACATACACACTCACTCACAAACTTTCGCCTTTATATATTACTAGACTAGACAAGACTAGACTAGATACTATGGACTAGCTTTCCATCCCGTGGTTTTGCATAAGTTTAAATAAGTTTCCCGTGGGAATTAGGTAATTTTTCACATAGACATTTCCGTAGGCCTTAGTGTTAGTTTACAACATAGCCAATCTGCATAGCTTTATCAAATTCGTCTTTATCGAACGAAATACTTATGGTTTTAGTTATTCCCGAGGAATTTTTTTTTTTTTGTTTTTTGCTAATATTTTATAGCAGTATAAAAGCACAAATCTTTCCTAAGCTTTATTCTTAGAAACTAATCCTATTATCTTAACTTAAGTTGCGAACAAACAAGAATATTCCATAGAAAATTCCTATCAAAAGCTTAAAGTTGTTGGAAAATATAACAACAGTTTCTAGCGAAACATGTTTACGTTATCTTGAGAGGAAAATTTACTTTGAGGGATTGGATGGCCTACGCAGTAAACAGTCACAGTTATTTATTTATCGTATGGCATTATTTGCTGCGAGGTCCAGAGGACAGGTGCAGCAGCCGGTTGTGTTGCACTCTTAGCACCGCCCGGGGTCACGTGTAGGGTTTTTAAGGTAGGTAGTGTCTACGGACGTGGAGCAACATCGACCTGTAACGACCACTATTAGAAACAGTGACCGGGACCGATGGCTTAACGTGCCCTCCGAAGCACGGAATCCGTTTTCATCCAGACAATCTGGTGGATTCAGCCTGCATTGTCCTAACCAAACTGGGGAAAACTCACAAAGTGATAAATATGCAAATATCTACTTTGTGTTTCCCCCCGGGAATCGAACCCGGGACCTCCGGATCGTGAGCCCATGGCTCAGACCACTAGACCACGGAGGCAGTAAGTTGCCGGTAATACTACCGGGCCGGGTGTAAGGGACACTTCCCGCAAACTGATAGGGGTTGCTCAGTCAACGAAACTGAACAACACACAAAAAGAAATTCTTTCAGGAAATCAAGGTGGTCATTTTGTGTGAGGAATTAGATTTATTTTTTATTTCCTAAAAGAATTTCTTAATGAAAGTTATTCCGTTTCTCAGTGACTGAGCAACCCCTATCAGTTTTGGCGAATCTGTCCCTTACACCCGGTATAATTTCTTCCGTGGAATAGAAAAAAACATTGATAATGGATTAAAAATCCTAAGTTTTAAGCGGTGCCAAGCCTACGTGTGTAGAAATGCCATGCTTTTATGGTTTCTGGGTGAGGTGAGGGAAGCATTGACGACCCGCACAGCCTAGTTGGCAGTGCATCTGCCTGCTACGCAGAGGGTCCCGGGTTCGATTCCCGGCCGGACAGACATTAAAATGATGAATTTAAATGTCTGTTTCTGGGTTTGGGTGTACTTTTTGGTTGTTTCTGTGTAAGTTTATACACCCGAAGTGGGGGTTTATGAGTGTGATCGACATGATCGAGTTTTTTTTTTTTTTTTTGAATCAGTCTCCGATTCATCTGGTTCGGACTACTCTGGTAAGAACGACTTATCTATTTCAAAATCATTTAGCCGATGCTCAAAAACAACACTCAATCGATTTTCAGGTTTATCCGTTAACTGAAACCAACCAGCCAAGCTGAAACCATTCATTCAGTAACGCTTTGAACATACGGTAAGTCCTTTTGAGGACCACTTAATTCGAATAGTTCGGTTTATCGATTGTCGGAGGCGACGTAGCGAACAATCGGTTCGCTACTCGATTATCTAGAGTTGCCGAAATCGATTATCAAGTAATCGAACCGAATAAATCTATCGCCATTGTTGTTTGAACAGGGTTGTTTTGCGGTAAGAGTATAAACACTGCTATATACGTAATAACGGGTTTTATGTGTTTGTTTTGTAGCGCGTAATCTCCCGTATATAATACTAGTTCCACACTGGACTGGGAGCGATAGAAAAACATAGAATGTGCCAGCTGCATCTCCTCCCGGGCATGCTGTAAAAACCAGCTAAGGGATTCGAGGGTTTCAGTGTATTGCAATTTAGGCGATGGGCTGACAACCTGTCACTATAGCGAAATACTACCATAAACACCTTTAATAACCCTCAAAACTTGTCAGACGTGGCGGAACGACCTGTGGGTCGTTTTTCGCTCTGCCTACCCCTTTAGGGATAAAGGCGTGATTTATGTATGTATGTATGTATAATACTAGACTGTACAGAAGACTATAAAAAAAAAAGAACGTTTGAAAGTTTATAAGTTCGCGATATTGAACCACGGGGCGGAAAGCGTATCCTTTGACACTTTGTCTTTTTTAACATGCCAATGACGTATTTTTTTACGAGAACTTATAGCGCTTTCTCTTTCGCGCCAGAGCTACTTTCCAACTAGTCAAATCAGCAACTTTTTATGAAATGTCAAAAACGCTTTTTTGTATGAAAATAGTGAGTTATGACGTCACATTTTAGTAAATATTGACTACTCAAATCAATAACTTAAATACTTTTAATTCGATTATTAAAATCTAAAATGTGCATTTTTTTTCAATGATGAATAAAATCTACAATATTTTTAGCCATCAGTTTTGAGTATAAACGTTTTGAATTTTTTAAGCTAACCCAGTCAAGTACCCAATTATGAAGAGTCGCAGTTGTGCCAACCATCTTTGCTGACCTCGGAATGCGTTGACAGTACATACCTGAAAATAAACAAAAAAAAACGTGTTAGGTGATAATTTCTGATGATATTTCTAGCAAAGGACTGACTACGATTATATTTAGGTACAATTTATTCTCAATAACAAAAAAGGTTGAACGTCAAGAAAAAATCTCATAATAAGGCAGGCATTTAGAAAATGTCTTGTAAAGGTATCTGGAGTGCGCGAAAGTGATAACAGAAAACCAATATCAAGCGAATATCTATCGCTTATTGCTTATGACAATATTACGCGAGAACAGAACACATAGCTGCAAAATTCAAATGAAATTCCTGTAAGGAACCGAACAACCGCAGAATTTGGTGGGACTCGTCGCTAATCCGGCCCGATCGGCTTTTAACCAGAAAAAATTGGTTAGTTAGGAGGACCAGGTTTTAGTCAAAAAGGTGGACTGGTATCTGAACTTTTTGGTTACGACTAATCGACTTGGTAAAATATTTCTTATATCGTGAGTGTTACCGATCCAACGAACGATTCGATGAACTCTCACGGAATGATAGGCATCTGACACGGTTTGTGCAACGACTACTATTTGGAACGTATAACCAACGCCTTTATGTGCCTTCCTACGCCCCGAAACGAACAGCGAATAATAATAATTCATACAGTGATCGACTTTGTCTTTACCTTGAGAATCAAAGCAATGACCTCCCAAGATCGAAAACCCTTAGGACCAGAGTTAATATTTCAAATTATTCTAAGGATCGTACACTGACCTCGCTATTCCTAAAAAGAGCCACCCTGTCCGGGATGATCCGAATGCCTGGTAACCCTTTCCGGAGTGGATTCCAAGAATTAATTGTGGATTCTTTTCAAGATTCAAAGCCTCGAGAAATTTTTAATTTTCTTTTTTCTCGTGGCTCGGAACCAATCGCTTTGTCTAACGGTTTTTGAAAGCAATTCTTCATCCTTTGTGCGGGTCGCTTCGCTACGGAGAACTGCGCCATTTTATTAACTAATCAGGTTTTTAAATTTTAAACTAATACTTTTAATATCGAAAGAAATAATGACTTAACACTTTTGAGTTATTATATTAAACAGTTTTTTTAACCTTTCATAAAGGTAATGCAATGCAATAATGCGAAAGAAGCATTCAATAGACACGTGAAATATTTTCGTATGTGGTAGCAATAAAAGGTGCTAGTGCTAGCGAAAGGGCATAATAACATCCATAGAGGAGGCCAGTGTACTCATAAAACTGTAAAGCTTGCCTAATTGAAAAAAGCTATTAAAAAACTTAGGCTTTCCACAGTAAATCAATAAGATCGCCGCAAAATTCTATATCTGCGAACACAAACAAACATGCAACGAAATTAGGAAACGATGTTTCTGAAAATCACTATACCTATCTACCCTTAGCCATATCCGGATCGGTAATCCGGAAAATTTCGGCCTGAACCGGACCACGTCGGCACTAAGCCGCAAGCCGCCGGATAGAACCGTGAATGTGGAGTTAAGGGGGATATTTGTGCATTATTCCGGGATCTGCACAGGGTATGCAAAGAAATTAGAAGGGCAATGGAAAAGAAACAGTACTGCTCAGCTGCTTTTCTGGATGTACAGCAGGCATTCGATAGAGTGTGGCATAAAGGCCTACTCTGCAAAATTAAATGTTTCCTACCTCACTCATTTTATGATGTCTTGAAATCATATCTAAGTGACAGGATTTTCCAAGTTAAAGAAGGCGATGCTACATCGTGCTTTCACCCCATAGAAGCCGGGGTACCTCAGGGTTCAGTTCTTGGACCGGTCCTATACACGATTTATACTGCAGACCTCCCTTCGGGTGATGACGTCACTGTTGCAACCTATGCAGATGACACTGCAATACTCGCAAGCAGAGAATGTCCTGAAGAGGCATCAAGAGCTCTACAGAAGACCTTAAATGACATCGAGTTGTGGCTTCAAAAATGGCGAATCAATGCCAGTGCATCAAAATCAGTACAGGTTACATTTACCTTGAGAAGAGGGAATTGCCCGCCGGTGACGCTTGGCTCCAACCAATTACCCCATGAAGACTCTGTGAGATACCTTGGAATGCACCTGGACCGTAGACTAACCTGGAACCCTCATATCAAAGCCAAGAGAGATCAAATAAATATGAAATACAGGGACTTGCAGTGGCTCCTTGGTAGAAACTCGAAACTATCACTGGACAATAAGCTGCTAATTTATAATTCAGTTTTAAAACCAATCTGGTGTTATGGTATCCAACTATGGGGCTTCGCCTGTAACTCAAACATCACAATAATTCAAAGAGCCCAAAACTACATCCTGAAACAGTTAAGCGATGCTCCCTGGTTCATAACCAATAATGAAGTCCACACAAACTTAGGAGTGGCGACAGTAAAGGAGGAAGTAGAAGCTTGCTGCACCAAATATAACGCCAGAATGGCCGTACATCCAAACAAACTGGCAGTGCAACTCATAGAACCCGAGAGTGGGCGACGTCTGAAACGACGCAAGATCCAAGACTACTAAATGAGATGAGGCAGCCTCGATGGAGGGTGACTCTACACGCTAACTACCGCACACCACATCTGCTCATAGTTGATGGACTGATTGCAGATTAAAATGGAACATAAAAAAAAAAAAATCCGGGATCTAACATCATTTGGCGGTAGAATGTAGGATTTGGGAGAATCTGTCTGCCGTTCTGTCCGATTACCAAATTTCTTTGTCATCTTGGAGCGCAGATGTTTCGGTTTTAGTTGGTTATTGATTGTTCTTCAAATGCGCGATTACATTGTGATTATGACAAGCGGGATGAAATTATACACACTTGTTGATAGTTAGACTCCATAATCTCATAATTATCAAAATAGGGAGAACAAAAGCACTATTATGATTGTTAACACATTAAATATACTTCGTGTCTGTTACAGTAGCATATGTAATTATATTTTTAATTTTCTATAACATATATCTATGCTTTCAAGTTGTTTAGACGTAGGAAGATATCAAATTACATCACTCCTTCGAGTAAAATTAGATCCTATATGCAAAAGTTAATAACCGGTGAATCAAAGTTTTTTATCAACTTTGAGGTCCCACCCACTCAACAATCAAATACCCTTAAGCATAATAAGGTCGTTGAAGATGAATTACGTACAGCAACTTTTTCGCCCTTTCAAATACTTTCTTTTTCAACAAACATACAATCACGCCCTTATCCCTAATGGGGTAGAGCGTCGCAGAAAAAACCCTTAACTGACCTTAAATAAAAATAAAATGTGCACCGTCCTTCGTACTTCAAATAGATAAGATAAGAAAGCCATTCACTTTCCTTATCTGTGTAAAGTTTAGTTTTTTTTTTTTTATTTTATTTCCTGGCTCGATGCCAAGGTAATTAGGACGCGAGTTGCGAATTTATCTTATGTAAAATAGGGTAAATGATGGGTCTGGCAAGCTCTGAAGCAGCAGTGCTTTTTGTTACACAAGTCTAAAGTTTCGGATATTTTCTAAAAAGTTAGAGTACAATTCACACAGTGGTTGCAATCTGAGAAACAGGTAGACATAACGAAAGGTTTTTGATAAGGATAGTAATAAAATATCTCAATCATATTACTGCCTACCTTCAGTCCCACGTTGGGCGCCATATTTAGTATTTGATCTGGTATAAAATGTATAGGACAAAAAGTTATAAAAATTGCTAACGAACCCCGTTGTGAACTCAAGGTCCTTCCACCGACAGATCAAATAAAACAATATTGTTGCAGATCCAGTTTGTTAAAACATCAAAGTCAAAGAGAAGGGAAATATTCCTCTTTCCGTCCTGTATAAAATCCTTGTGAAAAATTGTTTATTTGGGGTATTTTGGATAAAATAATTTTCACCTTTAAAAAAATTGCTACTTACTTACTTATTCAGTAGGTAATTTAATAAATGCGAAAGTACTACTCTAAAGAGTCCATTAATTATAATAGATGTCTTTGTTACCTTTTAATGTCTAAATCTAAACGAAACGGCTGAATAAAATTTTGTAGGGGAGCAGGAGCTCTGATACAGTTGGCGTGTAGGTTAAAAGAAGCGAAAGGTATCGACGTTCAACGTACTGCATCTGCGGAACCAAAAAGGGAACGCGTTCAAATTGCACTTCACCGGCATTTTAATCCTTTGTTTTAGGCGAGCAACCCTGTCAGCTCGAATATTCTTTTACAAAAAGGATGCAGGGCTAATTTTTCTAAGCCTTTAAGGTCGTTGATTGATTGACAATTAAAACCGGGCCGGAAGGGCTCGGGAGATAAATGAGAGGGCATCCATTGAACCAGTACTTGAGGGTTTTGTACGACACTGAGGAAGGATGGCGAAGGGTCCTGGTACTTCACTGTCTTATCGTGTTTATGGATGAGCAATATTTTCCACAACAAAATGCCCTTAACTTTCAGTGAAAATGCCTAACATAATTTGACATACAAACATACATACATACATAAAATCACGCCTGTATCCCTAATGGGGTAGGCAGAGCAAAAACGACCTAAACAGCATAGGTTGTTCCGCCACGTCTGACAAGTTTCGAGGGCTAATACAGATGATGATTATGTATATTGCTATAGTGACGGGTTGTCAGCCCATCGCCTAAATTGCAATACCTACACTAAAACTAAACCCTCGATTCCCTGAGCTGATTTTTACAGCATGCACGGGAGGAGATGCAGCTGGCACATTCTACGTTTTTCTATCACTCCCAGTCCATCATGGAAGCAGACATACAAATTATGTTACAAATCGACTCAAATTAAATTTTTCCAACTTTGCAAAAGAGAATTCCAGGTATTGAGGACTATCAGCATAATTGGACCCCGACATCTTTTATTTTCGTTGGCGACGCTGAAATTATTAAAATTATTATTTTTCAACAATAAACATCATCTTTGACAAGAACTCTCAAAAATTATAAATTAGGAAAACTTGGCGATATTGCTCAAGAGATGGCGCAGCGGTTTTACAAAGTTTCGAGGACAAAATTATGACCCTGCTGTAACAAGTCTAATTAGGCTCCTATGATATATTTTAAAGTTTTGTCATTGCTATTAGTATTTTCAAACAATTTTGTACAAAGTAGTAACACAAGAAATAAAGAGGAAGACTTTACTTCTTCTTAGCGAGTGGATTTTCGAGTCGAACAACGACCCGATAAACCCTGGTGTCAGAGTTAAAAAGCACTCTTAAAAAGTTATAAACCTTTCTATGTCTATTTCCCACAAAACAAAGGAAGTATTTCCATTAGTAATCGAATCCAAGGCCTCCGAATTGAGAGCCCAAGGTTTGAGAGTAGAACAAAGAGGCAGTCTCAAAAAAGCAGACGAAAATAAAGTTCCTAATTTATAATGGTGTTGGGTTTTTCCTGAAACTTCTTAACGAGAATTGGCTTTAAAGGAACCTTCTGGGTACTACATTTCCGGAGAAAAGAAAACTTGTTAACAAATAAACAAGGAATTAACATGTTCGCTGCTCGCAGTACTTGACTTTATTTAAATCATCTGTGAAAAATTTACTAGCTAAATCAATATAATTATATCTGATAAATCTAATAATTGAATTAGACGGGTTTGGTCTTGGCTCTGACTTTGGCCAAAGGCAGACGGAGCATGGTCGAAGATGGAGCTAGCCTCTCTTCAGTCTTACTTTGAAAACTTCAGTCAGGGTTAAGTGCACTTAATTTCACTTTCTTGATGTTTCATCATGCATTATAAAAATTTAAGAAGCACTTAGTCCAGACTTGGAGTGATGGAATATTCATTTTATTTATACAACGTGTAACAGAAAGGGTATATGCATCGTGAAATGTATGAATCTACCCATGAAACTGAACAACTTTCCCTAAGGAACATGGGTCGAAAAACGAAAAAAAAATTGTGACCTTTCATACAAAATGCATCAGCTGATAGCGTATTTAGTATGGTAGGCCAAATTTTTTTTTTCGTATTTCAACCTATGTTCCTTAGGGAAAGATGTTCAGTTTCATGGGTAGATTCATACATTTCTCGATGCATAAACCCTTTCGGTTACACGTTGTATATTGCAATCCCTAATAGCGATATCCATTTTTTCCGACGTTAGTCTCAATATTTGTCAGACGTACCTAAAATGTCTTTTACTTGGCTGTTGACGCTCTACCCGCGCCGTAAGACCTAAAGGCGTGACTGTATGTGTCACATGGAAACAGTGTGATGAGATCATAAAGTACACCATCAGAACGAACCCCGATTCTTTACGGTCATGTTTCATGCGGAAGTTGCCAGTTAAATTAAATTAATGTTATTGCGTGGCATTACGGCTAATGCCCAAGTTTCAGTCCCGTTTTAAACCCGGCCAAATTGAGTTTACTTTCACCTGTTTTGTTTACGTCTTTCGAGGACATACCCGCTGCAGTAAATTCCTAGTTATTTAATCAACGTGAGGGCGAAAAGGCCTCGCCGTTTTTGACAATGTTGGTTGGGTTAGGTTAGGTTAGGTAAGGTTGTCTAATAAGAAGTAGGTATGTGTGTTACCAACTGACCAATGTTACAATACAGTAATATCCAATCCCACAGGGCTAGAGGTAGGCTGATACTATTCTAATCCGGCGTCACTTGGGCAGTTTAAACTGATAGACACAACACACTGAATTTTAACAGATTACGTGAGAACAAAAACAGGTATTCTATGATTTTATTATTCTCAGTCCAGCATGAAAGTTGCAAAAATATATTTTAAAAACATATCTTCTGAAATCTCCTTAAAAAAAAAAAACCTTAACTGAAATTCTTTAATCAGCTCAAAAACTCGACAAAAAGAAACAAAAACACAGACTGGTGAATAAAATGGACATCGCTGCTGGAAAGGCGTTTAAAAAATGCTCGTTAAAATATTGTCCTCGGAAAAGTAATAGGGCTACCAGTAACCAGCCTCGAGATTTTTATCAGTATTGTCCATACAAAACTGCAGATCTCGGAAAGCATCTTTGTATGGAATAGGCAAATTTTTTTTTCAAGCTAATATTTTTCTGCTTTGGGAAAATTATTTGGTATCATCAGTAGAACATGTGGTTGAAAGGAACGCAGTACTTTTTTTTACACCCTGTATAATCTGTGTCACACTATGTAATAGGTTATACGGTTTGTACGTATCAAAATTCTGAATAGAAACCTATTTAGTTATTTGTAATTGTTATGCATAAATTCGGTTTTTATAGACATAGGTGTCCTAAAAATCCAAAGGACCAACCATAACATTTTAATCAAAATGAAACTGAAGTGACAACCCTATATCCGCACGCGTCCAGCTTTTCGCTAGCGCTGACGTCACAAAGCGTTTTTTTTTTACGTGGTCCCTCTCTGAAATCGCGTGACTCGAATATTTGATGCAAATACGAGGCAAGACGTGTACGGCTAGAGGTTACAATTTTTGTAGTGTATTTTTTCACCGGACGCAATTTGGTGGCGCTTGCGCTTGGGGTTGCTAATGTGCCATAGAATAACAAATAGAATTAATACAGAAGAGGCGAACTCAAACAGCAGTCATCATCTCCCTAGCCTTATCCCGTATTTTACGGGGTCGGCTACCTAATCTAGGGGATTGAACGAGGGTACTGGTTTTTACACAGAGCGACTGCCATCTGACCTCCGCAAATCAGAAGGGAAATCAGACCCAATCCTAGATTAGGCTTTTTGCCAGTGGCCAACCAACCCAGCTGCCAGAGTTTTCAAGCCGCCAATGCTAAGCAATGGCCTCTGACATGGCTTAACGACTAATATCTACGATATTAACCGGGACCAACGGCTTAACGTGCCTTCCGAAGCACGGAAACGCTAGAGTTGTTATACCACTACCGGTCACCCATCTATGGCCTGACCACGGTGATGATTGTTGCTTAACATTCGTTATCGGAACGAATAAGCACTAAACATTTAACCAACGAGCGCTTTAACAAACTTAAAGAGCAGTCATGAAAAAAATAAAGTTTCGTTATTAGTAGCTTCTTTTATAAATGCCTCTGATCTTCGAGCAGTCCAATTCAGAAGAGTATAATATAACAGTAGAATGAAATGACGTCACATTTCGTCAAAGCTCCAGCCAATAGGAGAACGTCGAGCAATTTTCGCGTGCAACTGAGTGGATAATTGTTTAAAGCGGAACGCGCTCCATTTACTCCAGTTCGAGATAAGAAAAAGACTGCGTTAAGAAGTCGGTTCAGGCAACAGTTTGGTATACATACATATAATGGGCTAGGCAGAGCAAAAGCGAACTAAATCGTATAGGTAATATAGGTCATTCCGCCACGTCTGACAAGTTTTGAGGGTTAATACAGATGTTACATACATACATAAAATCACGCCTTTATCCCTGATGGGGTAGGCAGAGCAAAAACGACCTAAACATAGGTCGTTCCGCCACGTCTGACAAGTTTTGACGGTTAATACAGATGATGATTATGTATATTACCATAGTGACAGGTTGTCAGCCCATCGCCTAAATTGTAATTTACTGAAACCCTTGATTCCCTTAGCTGATTTTTACAGCATGCCCGGGAGGAGATGCAGCTGGCACATTCTATGATTTTCTATCACTCCCAGTCCAGTATGGAAGTACACATTGAGTATACATCTCTTCTTTATACTTTGTTAATCGAGGCGTTTGTTGACTCGATAGAAGAAGTATCAGGCGGTAACTATTGCATATGGACCCTTGGACGAAATAGATAATCTCCTACTTTTTTGATATTTTATGTGCTAAACAAATAATAAAAAGATCCTGAAGACAAACATAGGATATTTTTTACTCTTGAGTCAGTTTTTGCTAGGCCACTAAGCTATGCCTCTGACACGGATTTCACAACCAAAGATCAATATCACAATTAAAGAAAGCGACCAAGGCCGACGTGCCCTTCGAAGCACAGAATCGTTATTACCCTACTTGTCAGACAATTAAACCAGCAGTGGAAGTGAAAAATAATGTCAATCCGGTTGCCGCTTGATTTGTCTTCACGATTGAGGAAGGAATGAGGATCGTGACCCGTTTCCTCCTAATATGGTAATACGCGTTTAAGTGTGGAATAGGGTAATTTTTTTTCGATGTTCCCCTCTGATCCTGATATAAAGGTTTCATGTTTGAATGACTTTTATGAGGCACTGTAGCTTTTTACCTTCGGTTTTGCCTGAGACGTTTTTGCATTTTTTCGTGTATATCCAAATATTCTGATAGGTACTTCTAATTCTACGACGACAAAGAAATAATATAATTTCAATCAGACAATACACCTAATTGTTGATTGATTGATGAATAAACCATTATACATCTCGATTGTTAATGCATAACCAAAGCGTAGTCCACTGCAAAATAGTCTGTGAAAATAATCAACCGAACTCATAATAGATTAGGTATTTTTGCGATATTTGTAATAAGTGCTTCCAAAACTCTTTCATAATGCGCACGGCAAAAAAGTGGAACTCATAACCTGCGTCTTTGTTTCCCAATGCATACAACTCCAACACTTTAAAGTTAGAGTGATCAGACATCTTCTGGGTGAGCTCGCTCCATCGTCGACTCCATCTCTTGTCGCTCCCGACCCAGACTGGAGTCACAAACCCATTTCTAATAGAAAAGAAAAAGCATTGTCTTACTTCTAGAAGTCTAAGATAAGATATGCATTTTATTCGGTACCAGTAATTACAATCAGACAACTTACTAACTAAACAGCCTAATAGTTACACCAGATACCGAAAAGGTTACCTACTCAGCATAATGCTCCAGTCAAAGACTGTAGCGCTGGTTTTCAGTAGGTACCTTACTAAACTAACTTAACCTAAGCATAATTATTAACTAAGTAGACACTTTGTGCGACGGCTCGCGTTGCACAAGGGGCTCGATAGCGCCTAAATACAACTCCCTTTGGCCAGAAATCAGTTTTTTCACCTTCTATCCTCTATACCTTTGACTTAGGGTGGACTTAAAAACAGCCTGGCTGTGTCCACACCCTTTTCCACTGTTTTACCACCTGACTGTTTATTTGTTATTTTATGTTTATATGTGTCTATTGTCTCTGTAATTTGTTTTTGTGGAAATAAAGTATTTTGTATTTGTATTTATTTAATTTTCAGGAACTCTCCAGCTTTTCTTCAGGGGACAGATACGACAAAAGAAAATGTGTGGATCTACTATACAGTCTAGATTCCACGAAAGAACGAGCACCCAAAAGCCTCTAAGGAAATTGAATCCCCACACACCTCCGGTACACTCCTACGCCTACTCAAAACTTTTGTCAGTTCACTAATTTGTTTGTATGTTCAAAACGGGTATTAAAATTCCCTGCACGGCTGAGGTTCCATAACAACGGACCGTGTTGTCCGGAGTTTCATTGATGAAATTTTGATATCGTTAGGCGTAAAGGTGGGAGTTCAAAACCGTTGGAATACTTTGTTAATGGGGAGAAAAACTGGGAACTAAATGGCGCCACCAGCGAGTGTTCCTTTTTCCTGTGATTGGTCAGTAATCTGTCAATGTCAATGTCAATATCAGTTGTGCGTCTTCTCATTGGTCTCTTTTGGAACACTCGCTGATGGCGCCATCTGCAATTAGCTTTGCGTTTTCCTCCTCATTTCGTCAGTTGAGATTATTTTTCATATTAAGCAGTAAATCCTTTCTGAAATTCAGGATGCAGAATATTTTTGACCCATTCTTTATTTTAAGAACACTGAAAGATTGTTTTTAAGTAATAAATAACAACAATTGGAAGTTACTACCACTGAATTTTTGAATGACTTTTATTCTACCTGTAACAAAACAACATATAGGTTTATTATTATATACGTATATATTAGATCATGTTATAGTACAGTCTAAAATTATACAGTATACAATGCATTTTATAAAAAAAAACATAATTAATGAAAACTTTAAACAGTAAAGGACCCAAGAATTATCCTTGAGGGACTCGAACTCAACTATGTCAGTGGCCATTCTAAAATCAATACCAGTAGGAGTATTCAAAATGCTTCTGAATTAAAAGGAATCACATTATTGATGTAGACTTTAAACAGTAAAGGACCCAAGAATTATCCTTGAGGAACCCGAACTCAACTTTGTCAATAGCCATACTAAAATCAATACCAGTAGAAGTACTCAAAATATTTCTGAATTAAAAGGAATCACATATTTAATGTAGACTTTAAACAGCAAAGGATCCAAGAATTGTCCTTGAGGAACCCGTACTCAAGTTTGTCAATAGCCATACTAAAATCAATACCAGTAGAAGTACTCAAAATATTTCTGAATTCAAAGGCAAAACAACATTTATCTCGTGCAGGGATTTCAATGCATGAATAACTAGTGTGGTTTCGATAACGGAACGCACGTCTGTATGATAGACAAATCAATCAAACAACTGACAGAACATGATGGACCAGACCAAAAGCTAGACGGGTAAAAGATAGAATAAACTAATAGGCTACTTTCCAACTAGTCAAATCAGCAACTTTTTATGATATGTCAAAAACACTTTTTTGTATGAAAATAGTAAATTATGACGTCACATTTTAGTAAATATTGACTAATCAAATCAATAACTTATATACTTTTAATTCGATAATTAAAATCTAAATGTGCATTTTTTTTTAAATGATGAATGAAATCCACAATATTTTTAGCCATTAGTTTTAAGTATAAACGTTTGAAATTTTTTAAGCTACCCAGTCAAGTACCCAATTGCCTCTCTTCCCGGGTATACCTACTTATAGTGACAGTCAGTATAGATGTGGGTGGGTCAGTATACCGGGAGTAGGACGTTAAAAAATTTGCTGACCAAAATTTAGGGGGTGAACCTACCCATGAAAGTGAACAACTTTTCCCAAGGAACATAGGTCGAAATATAAAAAAAGACATTGGACCTCCTATATAAAATTACTCGAGTCGCTGACACCATTAGTACTAGAAGGTTTTTTTTTTCATATTTCGGCCTATGTTCCTTGGGGAAAGTTGTTCAGTTTCGTGGGTACTTTCACACCCTAAAGTTTAGTTAGTTACTTTTTTACTCCCTGAGATTAAGGTGGATGTAGTGTTATTATTATTTTTATTTTCTTTTCTTTTCTCTCCTTTTGGAGGTATTCTCTCATCCCACGGGCCTTAACCAAGTGCATGTGGTGTAGTGTTAGTGGCTATTTAAATGTTTGCCTAAAGCTAAGCTAAGCTAAGTTTACTAAACTCTGAAATAACGATCAAATCTTTGTCACTTGCCCTCAAGATGACCTCTACTAAGCTAATAAAAGGGCTGTTGGCGTAGCCGAATTAATCAATTATGTAAGGAACTTTACTTTTTCAGTCGTCAAGGCAACTTTCAATTCTCATTTCTATATTTTCTATTTCATTTTATGAGATTCGGAGTGTAGTGAGAGCCGCGGCTTCCTGTGCAGGAGGTCGTGGTTCGAATCCCACCACGTATCAATGTGTTTTTCGAATGACGAATTTCAGTTTATTTAATGTATTTGAACTTATCTTTCATTCGATATGTAAAGCAGTGTGTTCCGCTCGGGTGATTCTTGCAGTGGCCCGGAGTCTAAACAGCTTAGTAATTGGTGCTAAATACATAGATCACGTTAGGGATAAAAGGCCTAATCATGTACGTACTTAGTTTTAATAAACGAAATGTTGACGGTAGTAAAGTCAACTGTGGGGTATGTATTTCATCTCTCTCATTTAATATTATTAAGAGAATGTAAGTTTTTTTTTTTTGTTTTAATTTAAATTGTATCAATAAAAGAATCGTCACCAAAATGAAGACCTTTGATAAAACACAAGAATTTACATACATACATACATAATATCACGCCTGTATCCCTAATGGGGTAGGCAGAGCGTCAACGATCCAAACAAAGATCGTTCCGCCACGTCTGACAAGTTTTGAGGGTTGTTTGAGATAGATCTATATTGATGTAGTGACAGGTTGTCAGCCTATCGCCTAAATAACAATATACTGAAACCCTTGAATCCCTTAGCTGGTTTTTACAGCATGCTCGGGAGATGTAGCTGGCACATTCTATGTTTTTCTATCGCTCCCAGTCCAGCATGGAAGTTTTTCTATCGCCCCCAGTCCAGCATGGAATTTAAAATAAATAGCAATGCTAGAAGTTTCAAAAAGATCCATTTAATAAAATTAAATTTTTATCCGGCGCTAAACGATTTCACGTATTCTATCTTCTTGCCTACAATACTTACTTATCAGTCTCAATGTGAGTGCAACAGCTCGTTACGAATGCAGGTGACATTCTAGATGGCGTCATGCGATAGTACCGCGCCCTGTTGTAGATATCTGGTACCTATATCTGTTGTATCGACAACGGTTGTAGTGGGTCTTAAACATCACATGTTTGTTATACCTGAGCTTTTCTTAGCCATCTAATATTTTTAAATTTGACAATTAAAGTGTTAATGCTTTTAAAAAAGACTGTCTAGGCATAAGTAACTTTGGTCTGGTGCCTAAAGGATCTGCCTGCAGGTATAATGTAGGCAGACAATTTGTGTTATGTTGATGACGATAATGGTTGCTACCACACACAGAGACTAAAACAAGCCCGAAACACCCATTTAAGGCGCTCTTAAGAAGGTCACGTTTAGGCACTAAAGCTGCTAGCTAAATCTGTATATTAAGCCTAACTGGTGACAGGTAGGCAAAAAGGACTCAGACCTTATGTTTATTCTACGATTTTTACTAAAATCATGTAATGAAAAAACATACCTTATATTTTTGGTTCCTCTTGTATAGTTTAAGCCAATTAACTTGACTTAAAACGACATTGTTTACGCATTGAAAATTCGACCCTAAATTCAAGAGTGTGAATTTTACTTTGGCAAAATGTTTTAAAAATCTTCAAGGTAATTGCCCCTTAGTTTAGTATAACAATAAATATTCGTAATCTTTCTCCAATATATTCAGCTGCATAAGCGGTTAAGTTTAAGTTTCAAATCTTGGTTCTACATATTTTGTAACATTGCAATGTAATCTAACTCTACCTGCAATTTCTGGTCTATAGTTTCTTGTGTCTATGAATGCCGTTAACGAAGTTGAAAGATGAGGTCATAAGATCAGTTTAGGTCTACTATTCATTATAGGTAACAGCACAGGTCTTTGGCAATCTACCTAGACTACCTAGCAGCGATAAAAATTTTCCCGTATGCTCCCGTAATTTCTTCTCTTTCATCCCCGTTGGGTTGGCTGGAAGAGATCTCTCAAAGAGATAACCTCGCCTCAGTGTTAAATTTTTCAGTATATACTGTTAACGCAATAAAGAATTCAATAAATAAATGTGTTATTTTTTATGGATTTTGAGTTGCAAATGGGTAACAAACAAAAAGTTGTGCAAATAATAGAAAACACTACGGTACGTGTCCTAAGTTATATGCTAAACTGTTTGTGAGCCATTTTTCACGAAAATTACGTTTACAATCCAAGGTAATCACGCCTTTAAATCATGGAGGGTTGCAATAACATTCGGAGGCGGTGTCGTGTACAGAGTAAACGGATACTGGCGAAGGGTAGAAAGATATGACGAGCATTTTTTTAAACTACTTTCACGGTCATCTTCTTCTTCTTCTTCTTCGATTATATGGTAGGTAACCCGCTGGTACAAAAGGCCCGAATAGTCTTCCTCCATCTCCATCTATCTTAGCTTCTTTCCAAGGCGCTTTCTTTCATTCAAATGCGACGGTCGCCTTAGCCTCCCCTCCTACGCAGAGAGTGTCTGATCTACTTGTGTTTTCTTGTTTTCCGTTTCAGGGACATTACACACACAAAAGGTTAACTTAATAGCTTAACCGATTGCATTCTTATACGGATTTTAAGCATTTACGCCTACGGAGGAATTCCTTCGAGCAACTTTACTTGCTCTTTGGACTAAAGAGCTGACTTTTTTAGCTTCCGATCTCGACTTTTGAGATTCGTCGTCTTGCAAATCGCTTTGTGAGTTAATCCGCATGAGTGGCCGCCGTAATCTAATTTGGTTTTGTCATATTAGCGAATATATTAAACAGCCAAAGCCAAATACATTGTTGAAGTCCTTTATCCTTTTTATTTAACCATTTAATGTACACAGACACATAATAAATACTCAGAAAACAAAGACACAAAAGGACTGCTTATCTCTAAAAAGAAATTTCTTACAGCAGATCTACAGTACGCGGATAAGACGTGCACAACATACCTACTTACTTAAACAAAACATCAAATGGAATAAGTACATTCTTTAGGCTTTGTGACCCAAAAAAATCCATTCGCATTCGTCCATTAAGTCTGTACATCAACAGCAACACCTGGGGGTATTACTTGTTTCATTTTTATTGTTTTTTTTTTTTAATTTATGCGGCACCCAGCGCCGGTAATTGGCTCACGTTATGGGGATAAGGCAGGGGGTCATCTGTCATAGCTTTGCGACGTGAAAGAATGGATTTGCGAAGAAATAGCCGGATTTGCGTTACATTATGTGAGAATACAAGTAATAGCATTTCTTACAGTCTGAAATAATGTTCCTTAGGGTTTTGAAAAACTTTATTTTTTTGTACTTTCGTAGTGTCGGCAAATGACTCTATGAAAAAGTACCCTAGTGAACAGAAATTTTAATAATTTTTGAGTCTGCCAAACCTGGTGACTTAGCCTGCATCGTCCAATACAACCTAGATCAATCGCTCAAATTGATTAGCAATGGTGTTTTCAGTAATCAAACTTACGACCTTCAAAATAAGTGCCCATGACCATGAGTCATACGACACGACAGAAGAAAAATACGCTAGACTGTATGCCTTTGAAAAGGAAAAGTAGTTATTTTACGGTTCAGCATTTCTATTTCTAATATAATAAAAGACATTATCTTCGGAATACAATATTTGCTAACCTATTGTTCTATCCCACTGAATGTTCTTTAGAAATTGTATTACGATTATATAACGAAGAATTCGTAGTGGAAATAGAAATTCCGATTCAATCTTTATGGATATACGTAAAGACATACAAAGAACGTATCTGTTCTGACATAACTATTGGATCTCGTTTCCGCAAATTGGAGAACTTCTTAGTAGTTATTTTTATAGAATAAGCCAGCCATTTTTGTCTCTCTTTCTTGGCAAAGAATATAAAACTAACAGCTAATTTTGTCAATGTTAAAGTCTCCTGAAGTTATAGGACTTTAAACGGTAATCTTAATTATGCGCAATTTTACGATTTTTGCCAGCCTGTTGATATCAAATCTCTTTTCAAATTTAATTTGTGGTAGTATTTTTTTAAGTCTGTAGGTACTTAAACCATTAAAAATTGACACCCATAGAATTATCCGTAGCATTTTCTTCTTCTTCTGTCGTATGGGTTTCGAGTCGTTCGACCCGATTAACCCTGGTGTCAGAGTTTTTAAACCGCCTAATAGCCCAGCTATAGGCCTCTGACATGGTTTGTGTAACGACCGCTATCAAAGACAGCGACCGGGACCGACGGCTTAACGTGCCCTCCGAAGCACGGAATCGTTTTCCTTTTCGGACAATCAGGTGATTCAGCCTGTAATGTCCTAACGGAGAAATTAGTTCGAGGAATATTTAGCATTTGTTGCCAAGACATTTTCACTTGACCTGTATCCAATTTCTTAGCTATGAATTCTTTTCTAGCGTGACTTGCGACATTAGATCAAGGCAAGCGATAGGAAAACTTATGACCTAGGTATAATAGGTCACAGATATCGATCCTATACGACCTATGTAGGCTTTTGTTGTACCTACTGAGTTTCTGTCTTGCGGCTTCTGTAGCGGATTATAGAATTTTTCCTTGGGAATGTAGTAAAATTAAATCTTTTTTCCACGCATGACTGTGGTATATTGAAATACAGACAAAAGTCCGACCGGCCATTTCTACAACAACAAACAGTTATATCTGAAAAATATAAGCAAGGACAGAACTGGATGAAACTGGCACGGGACCGTGAGGATAGACGTAAGAGAGAGGAGGCCCAGTACCCAGCACTGGAGGGCTGTGGGCTGAATGAATATAATGAATGAGGATCTGACAAACTCCCGAACGAAAGGTTGGGGACGAAAAGTTGACAGATGTGGGTACATCGAAAGACGTCGTTGATACTGTGCCTACCCTGTAAAGACTAAAGTGGTGACTTTCTGTACGTAGAGACATCGATCTTTTAGTGACCTAGCTTGACTTTTCAATGTCTGTGAAAATGTTTAACGAGGGACGTGTCATTTAGCTAAGTCGTTAAGCCAAGTCATAGGACACACACAATGGCCTCGATTCTCGCCGTCCAGTTACTAATTCTAATTCTTAGTAGCGCTGTCACTTTCTTATATTTGCGCTAAAAAAAAATAAAGTTAGTCTAACTGTCTAACCAAGCAAAAAAGCAAAGGTTTCAAACAGAATTTGCTTAGTTCTTCGTCAACAAGCAAGCTCTGAAACGGAACAAAGCCTTTTTCGCGATCACAAACTCCCTCTCACACATTTCCATGACAGCTGAATTACCTGCGAAGCTGAAAGGCGATTTGCCGCCAATCACTACAGTCGGGACGCTTTACCAATATTCCTTTTGTGTGCCAATTCCCAATAACGGGTCCAGTGTTGCCAGGTGGAACCGTGAAATTAGTACCTATTTCTATTTAAAAAATCTCGTAAGTCTGATATTTAATTGGTTGCCTGCTGAGCTGGAACGTCGTAGGTTTAATGTCACAAAATAAATATTTGTAACACTGTTTTCAAGTTATTTTACATTCCTATAATAAAAAACTTTTCTTGTTCAGGGCTTGGTCGCTTTCTATGAATTAAAAAAAAGAAAAAAACCTTTGAACATAAGTAAACCATGCTGATTGCTGACTTAATTTTTGCTTTTATCTTTGCTACAGACCATGTACTCCTTAATAATTATTCGATTTCTTACTAGGTACCTACATGCGCAATGTGTCAGTACCGTACAGGTTTGAATGTGTTTTATGTGTGCGTGCGCATATACTCCCTGCGAACTAAAACGGCGACTTGTACTCCAGACCATGCCCTCCGTCGCAAGGTGGGTGGGTTATATCGTAGAGAAATATTCCACGATTTCTTTCTTTGCGAATCTTCACAAACATGGACAAATCTACAACGCGGCAACACCGACCCGCTCCCTATCACACAATCCAATAATTCAAATCTTTGAAAATTCAATATCGCCCGATTAAAATTCTCCTTAACTGATTACGCAAATTTTCACGGCAAAAGAGGGAATTTGGGAATTTCGGCATCATCCCGGTTTTAATCCGGTATTTTCCGGAGATGCCCGGATGGGACGCAGCTGGGTATAACGTCCGGCGCTCTCGTTACCTGTAATACCTTTCGGCTTGATAATACTTTTTAAGAGAAGGAAGGTAAGTAGATGGAGCGCGTGGAATTAAAACGCGAGTGAAACGTTGAAATGGAATGCAAAATACTTCTAAAACCTTTTGTACGGTAAAAGCACAGGTATCAAAGTGCTCTAACCTTTCAACCTGAAGGTAGTGCACTATCGCATTGGCCTTTTAGAGTTTTTATTCTATCAATATTTTTAGTTTTACAGTATCTTTTTTCATTATTTTACGTTCTCGTTCACTTTGGAAATCTTAACACGTCTGAGCCATTCAATATTAGTGGTAAATTGATTTATTTCAGGCTTGGCAGTATAGCACTATAGTGCCTTTCTAAAGTCATGAAGCAAATTTTCACTTGTAATAATCGATTCATAACTAGTTTGCAGACTTGTATCAAATATTATGTATCCCATATTGTGTGCGTTTAAATGGGGTTAAAAAGTAAGAACTAAATGGCGCCACTGTTGAGTGTTCCTTTTTCCTGTGATTGGTCAGTAATCTGTCAATATCAATATCAATGTCAGTTTTGTGTCTTCTCATTGGTCACTTTTGGAACACTCAACAGTGGCGCCATCTGCAATTAGCTTTGCGTTTTTATTCCCATTATTACATTACATTGCTCCCTTTATTCTTTTCTCCTTGTCTGAAGGTACGGTAATAATTCTAATAAATAGTGAAGTCTACCAATCCGTACTGGGCCCACTAAGGTCTACTAAGGCCCGATCGCCCTAATCAGGTTAGGCCCATCGGTGGGGATGTATAAGAGCTGATGATGAAATCATTACATTACATTACTCTCTTTATTATTTTCTCCTTGTCCGAAGGTACGGTAATAATGCTAATAATCTAACTAATCGCCTATTCAGGAGATGAGATAACCGGAAAGTTTAGAATTTTAACACGAGTATACTTTTAATTTTCACATTTTGTGGTTTTATAAAGCACTGTAAATCTAAATGCGTTGGACTTTATATAACCAGATCTTTTGAGTTGTTTGAAGTTGTAATTTTTTTTTCTATTCATACATACATACATACATATTATCACGCCTGTATCCCTAATGGGGTAGGCAGAGCGTCAACGGCCCAAACAAAGGTCATTCCGCCACGTCTGACTAGTTTTGAGGGTTTTTTAAGATAGTAGATCTGTATATTGCTGTAGAGACAGGTTGTCAGCCCATCGCCTAAAATAACAACATACTGAAACCCTCGAATCCCTTATCTGGTTTTTACAGCATGCCCGGGAGGAAATGCAGCTGGCACATTCTACGTTTTTCTATCACTCCCAGTCCAGCATGGAAGTATTCTATTCGTAGCCTTAAAAAAAATCCTATCTCCATTCCATATATTCTGAAACATTTTTAACACGGTTTCCTACCAGTTTCCATTCCAAAGCCAAGCCTGAACTTTTAATATTTAATAGAGTAGGCTGTATTGTGTATTATCCTTTGCCAAATGCGACCGCTAGCGACAATAAATCATAATTTCCCGCCATTTTTTCTGTCAAACTTACAGACGAAGCATTTTTCGTACAACTTGCGTTTGATTGAAATGATTTATAACTCTAAAAACATTTATTTTATCAATAGGCACTTCCCACTAAATCAAGACAACTTCATAATGTTTTTGCTGATGTAGGAACGACGCAATTTTTTTCTTGGAAGTGTTTTATTTATCAGCAATTATTCATTTATTATTCACGGCAAAAGGAAGGTATCACCTTTCATAAATTTCAATGACAACATAAGGTACAAATAAAGTCATTATCAATGTGTTTTTGATAGTCAACCCTCCATCCCTTACGAGATAGGCACAACATCAAAGACCTTGTTAACCTACATTTCTACTGGAGGATAACTAAATACTTCCATGCTGGACTGGGAGTGATAGAAAAACATAGAATGTGCCAGCTGCATCTCCTCCCGGGCATGCTGTAAAAACCAGCTAAGGGATTTGAGGGTTTCAGTATATTGCAATTTAAGTAGGTAAGCGATGGGCTGACAACCCGTCACTATACCAATATACAAATAATCATCTGTAATAACCCTCAAAACTTGTCTGACGTGGCGGAATGACCTTTGTATAGGTCGTTTTTGCTCTGCCCACCCCATTAGGGATAAAGGCGTGATTTTATGTATGTATGGATCACTAAATCGAGGGTAAATAAATCTGTGAGGCATAAAAATAGAGCATTTATCAAAATATCCAGTCACATTCGACTTAGTGTTTTTTTTGCCTGAAAATTGGAGTAGGTAATACAGATATGACGGCAAATTGATGTGAGCCTGTCACTTGCAACGTGATTAATTACTTCGATACTGTAGGCCTGCCATTGCTGATCGATAGGCGACCATCGATAGCAAATACATATGTAAAATTATAATCCAACGGGGTAGACAAAGCGGCACCAACGTATTAATAACAGTTTTTTAATGCATCAGAAATTTTCGAGGCATATCATGAAGCGAATTTATCACGAACCTTATAAGATATTGGCATTTCAAAATAATGCAGTATAGCAAGCTATTTGGCGCTACAATTCAATAGGAAAATCTACGTCAGACACTGCCTTTCTCTCGTCGTATGTGTTCAAGCGATTTGGTCGGGCTGATCTGGTACGCTGAATGATATTCCTCCTCATCCATCATCTGGACATAAAACGTCAAGGCCTGAATGGGCCTAATTTAAAGTTAGGAACACAGATTATATATCGGCCTTTTGAAGGACAGTTTACGTTGCGGGAACTTATTAGCACCGGCTATTGGTTCTTTTCAACAGGAATTTTATATCTCCGTGTTTTGTAAAGAATTAGATTAGATGAAGATGGATAAAGCGTATATTGAAATCATAGAGATATACATACTCATATATTGTATAGTTATTTCCCACAGAAGATTAAATAAGGAAGGAAGCAATATAAACTTTTGTCATTGGTGATTTTTGGACTCTATTTGCCGTATTGTTAGGGATCTTAAGAGGCCTAACCATATTTCACGGCCGGCCGAAATAGGTATTTGTCTCTCACTCACACAAACGCAGCACAGCCACGTGCTGAACAAGGAGAGTAGATTTGAACTCCCTCGGAATTAAAAACGTAAGCGACAAAATGACAAATTAGTTAAATTATGAATGAAAATTACATCAAAAGATCCCTAACAATACGGCAAATAGAGTCCAAAAATCACCAATGACAAAAGTTTATATTGCTTCCTTTAGCTCGGTTGCCTTATTCATTAAAAACCGTTATAAGTTTTTTTAAGACCTGACTTTATGATTTTTTTTTACATATTAAAACTGTTTTGATTTTGTTTTCAATACTTCATCGGACGAGAAATATCTCCAAGATCAATATAATATTTTTGTCAGCAAGCGTAAACGCAATACTTTGGCTAGAAATCATTTAACGCAACATCAATAAAAGTATAAAGGCCCCTTAATCCAATAATATCGAACAATAATACAGAAGCAAGAGATAGTTAGAAATAACTTTTACCAACATAGAAACTTGATAACTTCGTGTACAGTGAATATAACAACATCTAGAGTTAGCGGTTCGCAACTCGCGCTTACGTAGCGCAGTGAAACAAAATCTCGTTAGTAAATAGCGAAAATAGGACAGGTAGGTAACTTAGTTCACAGGTTAGTGTTAGATAACACCCATTTTAGTGCCGCAGAGTAAAAGCTCTAACAAACAGGCCTTCCTTTACTACCCACAGTATAATATTACTGTAAAGTTATGAGTGGGTTTTCATTTTGTGTTTGTGTGCGGCGCCGTTTTCTGCCGCGTTCTACATACAGTTTTTATTCATTACTGAATACGCATTACGCATATCTAAACCCTATCTCGTTATACAGGGTGTAATAAAAAGTACTGCGTTCTTTTAAACCACACGTTCTACTGATGATAACACACAACTTTTGCAAAGCACAAAAATTTTAGCTCGAAAAAAAAAAGCCTTGTCCAAACAAAATTGCAGATGAGCGGAGCATCTTTGTATGGAAAAGACATTTTTTTTTTATCGAGCTAAAATTTTTGTGCTTTGGGACAGTTGTTTGGTATCATCAGTAGAACATGTGGTTTAAAGTAACGCAGTACTTTTTTTTTACACCCTGTATAGAAAGAATCTCTTTATTTCAACGTTTTTTTCCGTCCTTCCACCATGTTGGATCCTAGCGAAAAATGGCGGAAATGTCTGCAATAATTTTCCGGGAACACTTTTAATAAATCTTCGCCAATTAGAACAGTCCCGTCAGGCGAAATTAATTTGTAATAATTATGGTAATGACTTCAATTAACGAGGTTTTATAATTTTTGCGTGAAAATTAAATTACTTATTGTTTTTCTAAGTCGACTACGTCAAAAAAGAATTAATTATATTTCGGGGATTCTAGTAATAAACTTATGTCCTAGGTACTAAAAAGAATATCGAATACTCTGTACACGCAATAAGGGAAAATTCTACCTACGAAACTTAAAATTTTACTGGTTTTATTGATTGACAGACGTCAGACACTGCCAAGCCACAGACACCGCCTCAAGTCTCGAAATTACCTGAAACAATAAAGTTTTGGTCAATAATTTGTCTAAACTGCCATTAAACAGTTAAGTCACTATAGCAATATACATAAATCATCTTTAATAACCCACAAAACTTGTGAGACGTGGCGGAACGACCTTTGTTTAGGTCGTTTTTGCTCTACCTACCCCATTAGGGATAAAGGCCTGATTTTATGTATGTATGTAAAAAGTTAAGTGATTAACCGATTGTTTTGAGTCCAATGGAGCATCTCGAATTTACTAGATAACCTGTCACTAGCGGTCCAAAATTTCTAAACTGGAATAGCTCTTAATATTTGCGCTCTGCCTACCCGGTAAGGAATAAAAGTGTGAATTTATGTATGTATGTACCTATGTGTCAATGAAAACATAAGGAATAGCTTTCAATACAGCTGAAAACACTACCAGAAATTATTATCATTTTAAAAAGCAAAAATGAACGGAACATAAATTTTTAACGATTCCATTCATTCGTTCGTCCGCTGAATGAATAGGAACTAAGTAATTTGATTCCAGTTCCAACCGTTCGAACATTTTGAAAAGAGAACTAGTGCTGGGACAATCGATTTATCGATATTATTTTCAAAAAGTTCATCATTATTACAAGAGCATTTCTCTAACATGAAGTAAACGCCAGCTCTCCCTACATTCCGCCTAAAAAGTTAGTTGCCCCTTAAGGCGAAAGGTTCCAAAATGTGACGTAAAAATCACTTCATTGGGTCACTCGTAAGAGTTCAACATATTAAGCAATTTAAAGTAGCCAACAGATCCATGCAACATCAGGCAGCTATATGATTCTTACGGTGCTACCACCCACATTAACCTTTTCGGCGGCGAGCGCCCTAAGGTGCTAAGTAGCCGAAGAACTTCACATAACGATATTTTTGTGAATATGACAATATCGATGTCGAATTTTATAAGTTAAAATTAACTTCGCGATATACTATTTTATAAAATCATTACTGACTACATAATTATATTCATGTTAATCTGATTATTGTAATTATTAATGAATGATACGTAATTAATTAATTCAATTATTATATAATAATTTTATGACATTTGACATGTAATACAAAAATATTACCAAATAAAGGAAAATGAATATACAGCATCGATTCCGATCAGAACATATCTACATCACCAGAATCGAACAGAAACAGAGCTGTATCAAAGGCAAACCTTCCGGGAATAGTGCTCAAAATTCGAATTTTACTGAATACATTATTTCGCTTCTGTACGTTTAGACTTCGTTTCAGTCTTTGGGTTTCATCGCGGCTAGATATATTTCCCATGGGAAAGTATTATTTACCTAAAAAGTAAACGTAGAATTTTCCAGATTTTTTTGTATAAGGTAGATCTGCTCATATGTTTTGGCCAGTTCCGACGCAAAAAACATCAAACACACACAGACTGTTTCCAAAGACATAAATTTACGCATTTCAAAGGAATAAAAAGGAGTTTGAGAAAATATTTTCAACAGAATCAAGTTATTATTTGTATGAAATTCATTTTATTAAAAGAATGTTTCTTTTTCTTGATTTTCTACGTACCACCTACATCAGTCTATTATGAAACTACTCTGAGTTCCAGTGGTTTAAGCCCTGCACTTTCAATCTGCAAGTCGTAGGGTTCTATTACCGAGAGGACATAGACATACAAATCAAGTTGAATCACATCCAACCCAACAACCCACACGACAGACGTGGCAGTCTATTTAAATAATTTCTATATTTTATTTATTTTTCAAACGAAAAACAACAAGGAAAATAAATAAGGTCTGTTTATTTTGAACATTTACTAAGGGTACGAAAATTAACATATTTTGCGTTCCGTTTCATGGGTTCTTCGCCCGCGCCGTTCCTTTTTTCATCTCGACGATTTTTTTAATTATTTTTATTTGGCTTTTGTATGAATACCGGGGATCAGGTCAAATACCTCTGAAATCGTTTATATACGGCTTCTTTTGTAGGTATTCATAGAATGTATTAAATTAGCTTAGATACCTATTATATTTCATGTCATGTCAGGCAGGATGGGCGCAATAATGCTCCAGCCTTCTTAGAAATTTTGTAATCTGACTTTTTCAAAAGAAAATACCTACCTATACTATTGAATGTTTCTGTGGTGTAGTGATCTGGGCCATAGGCTATTAATCCGGAGGTAGTGGGTTCCATACGGGAGAAAAACGTAAATTAATATAATTTTCAAATAAGTAGATTGTTTCCAGCGTGGTTAGGGTAATACAAGTGGAATCACTAGGTAGTCTGACAAGGTGGATAATTTTTTGGAAACATAGAGTCAAGAGCTTACCCAGAAAAATTATAATAACATAATTTGTCTAAAAGCCACGGGTCAAAACTATTTGTAGTACAAAATTTAATATCTGCAATAGAATTTCAAAACCAGTAGTTGTCGGTCCAGTTTCGACCAAAGCGTTTTAAAATGGGAATAGTTTGAAACAAAACCGAACTAATTGCAACTCCTGTTCAGCTTGTTGATACTGTGTTGCCAACTAAGTCTAGGGCTTTTAGTTCATGCGCATTATAAAGCAAAAATGTATTTTACACATTCAACTAATACTTATAATAATAAGGAATGTTTGGATGTTTGAATGATTGGGTATTTGTTACTCAATCACCTTTCAACTACTGGACGGATCGAGATTAAACTTAGCACATATATAAGTTAAATCCTAGAATAGGGCATAGGCTACTTTTTACCGCGGGAAAATCTCCATTATCACGGGAAAACTCATTCAACGAGGGTGAAACCGAGGGGGGAAAGTTAGTTCGTGTATAATTCTTTTTTTATTAAACGTTATATTCCAGTTTCTTTACCGAAATGGATTCAAGTTAATTCTTTTGTCCTGGCAGAGTGGTTTTATAATTATTCATTTGTATTTCGGGATATTTCCGTTATTTTCTTCCATGCTGGACTGGGAGTGATATAAAAACATAGAATGTGCCAGCTGCTTCTCCTCCCGGGCATGCTGTAAAAACCAGCTAAGGGATTCGAGGGTTTTAATGTATTGCAATTTAGGCGATGGGCTGACAACCTGTCACTATAGCAATACACATGACCATCTGAAATAACCCTCAAAACTTGTCAGACGTGGCGGAATGACCTTTCGGTCGTTTTCGCTCTGCCTACCCCATTAGGGATAAAGGCGTGATTTTATGTATGTATTTCCGTTATTAGGAGGCAACACTGCCATTAGTTATTGAAAGTTCCCAGTTCTCGAACGAGTTGTACGTGTCAAGGCTCTCTACCTAGCTCTATGCATAGTTAATATACGACAACTCAAATAATTTACATAGGTAACATCTCACTTATATAGGTAGGTACAGTCAGGGTCTCCCGGAGCGGCGGCGGAAACCCATATAGAAACGTACAGTCAGCACAGGAGACATCTGGGCAGGCTCGCTCGAAACGGATAAGATTATTTCAGGACATTATATATACCTATACAACGTGTAACAGAAAGGGTATATGCATCGAGAAATGTATGAATCTGCCCATGAAACTGAACAACTTTCCCTAAGGAGCATAGGTCGAAAAACAAAAAAAAACAAAATTGTACTTCCATACAAAATGTGTCAGCTGATAGCGTAATTAGTATAGGAAGTCAAAATTTTTTTTTTCGTATTTCGACCTATGTTCCTTAGGGAAAGTTGTTCAGTTTCATGGGTAGATAGATTCACACTTTTCTCGATGCATATACCCTTTCTGTTACACGTTATAGATTTTCATGAAATTTCGTACATTTGTCGCAGTAAATAAATTGTGCAAACATACGAAATTTCATGAAAATCCATCAACAATTTCCTCAAATTATGTCAACCGCTTCGAGCGGGCCTGCCCAGATGTCTCCTTTGCTGACTGTTCTTACGTTTTCATTTTTTCAAACTTAACCATACGTTGTACGTACACATAATCAAATGCAACATATCTAAATTTCTAATTAGTTTTGTTTTGGTTTGAAAATATGGTAAGATCAAAATAAGACAGAAAATACGTTTTTGCGTTAAAAGCGCCGGAAATTAAATTTTCTCTCATAATATTTATAAACCAAAACTAATTAGAAACACTGATATGTTGCATTTGATTATGTGTACAAAGTTTGGTTAAGATCAGAGATAGAAAAAGTATCAACAACAAATTGAAGTCTAATTATAGCCGATTTGCCTACATTTGCCGACAGTAGTATTGCTGATACCCTGTCCCTTAACTAACCTTTACGGCATTTCCCGGGAAGAGAAGGAGCTGGTACATTCTATGTTCCCCTCCACTCCAGCATAGTAAGAATCAAAAGAATTTAGAAGAGCAACACTAATGCTTCGTCTCACTCTAATCCCGAATACCTCAAACAAAAGTCTCGCGGTAGACGAATAACGAATAACATTCGAGTGACCTAAAGAAAGAAAACAACGTTACCTGCATAGCTGCCAGTTCCGAGAATCTGAAGTGGTACTATGCAAACTCGATCGAAACTCTCGACTTTGAATTCGCGCCTTTGGCTTAAATCGGGAATCGTGTGGTTTCACGCAAAGATAAGCTGAGATCCATCGGCTTAAGTTTCTGTTGTATCTTTGTAATCCTAATAATTTGTACGTACATGAACCACTTCTATTGCTGAAAGTCAATAGTTTAGTGTATTAATTATATTGTGATTTCAACCTATCAGTAAAAGCAGTTAGATCGAGGCCTTTCTGTAATGCATAACCTAAAAAGTTATCAAACAATTTGAGCAGCTCTCATTGTCGTTGTTTCAATCTCTGAAGGAAATACATGCTTTACCGTGTGAGGAACGGTGACGATTCATGAGTATGAAATCCATTTTCCTGATAGCCGTGGTCAAAATTGGCTGGTCCACGTCTTGACTCTTGTTGTCAACTTTCAAATTCGTGACTATCTTTGTACCTTTACAGTAAGAGATAAATAACTTAACAGCTCGTCTTCAACATTTTGTACCGTAGAATCTCGATCCATTTGTTCCATTCTCGTTCTAAATTAATAATCTATTTTTTTGACGTGATAACGTCTTATAAATCGATCAACGCTGGCTGCACGCACGAAAAAACATGTCTCATTGTTACGTTCCGCCTGACCCATGCGTGCAAGCGAGAGCGCGAAAGACATATATAAGGAAAAAGCGATAGAGAGGCACGATCGGCCTAAGCGTTTGGCTTGTGACGTATTTCTTATGACGTTATCACGTAAAGTTATTGTCGTCCGTAAACTGGCTTTATAGACAACCAATTCTTTTTATAAAGAACGACAATGGTTCGAGATTCCACGGTACCAATGGTACGACCACACTGATTTTAATCTAACCGTTTCTCTCCTTTGGTGTTAGGTGTTTGTTTATCCCATTGAAGGGTCCCGAGGATTTATTAAGCTATTTCCTGCTTAATCAGAACCTTTTCTCTGCCCCTACAATATACAATATGATCTCTATGGAATGTATGTGATTTTTTGTGTATAAAATGAGGTTCAAAATTGTTAATCGTATCTGAATGATAAAATGTTATTTTTAGGGAACCGTTGCCGAATAGGAACCCTTATCATGTCGCCAACTGAATTTCTAGGTTAGTTTTGCACCCATTGATAAGAATTTCGTATTAAGGTAGTTTATTAACTTACGATGTTTTGAGTTGATCTTGACTCGGGTGTAGGCCAAAGCTGACAGAGACAGACTACGATGAAGCGAGCTCAAGAAGTCTCAAAGACACTGATTTCCCCTAACACATATTTATGGAATACCGTATCAGTGTGTTTTTGGAACCAAAAAGTGCCATCTTCTTTTTTTTTAATATATAAATACGATTATATATAAAGGCGAGAATATATTATCTGCAATGTGTTGTGTATTTCAAATACATATTTTGTTCAAATTTTGTTCAGCATACGCGTATGCTGCTAGGAACCCTTTGACTACGGAACCCTAAAAGAATAACAAGCACTCGAAACAATAAACTGCCAACACCAAATAACCCGAATAAATATAAAAGTGGGAACAAAACTTTGGGATCAGTTGGACTTGGCCAACTTTTTCATTTGCCAACTTAGATTGTTCTTGCTACTTGTTTCGTTTTCGCATATTTTGAGAATGCATTAAAATTTCGTATTCTTCGGATTACTTCTTATACTTGCAGTAGTTAGTGCTGAAAAAAATACTCAGGAATTTTAGTTACGTACAGTTTTTTAAATTCCACTACTTGTTTTTCTGTCGTGTGGGTTTTCGTTTTCGAGTTAACAACGCTATAAAAAACCCGGTATTTGGAGTTCTAGAATCCCTGATAGAAATTTGACAGAGTCTATGAAAGGAAATACTAACCAGGACCAAAAAACTTGCCTTCTAGAGCACTCTAACTTCTCAGGCAATTCGGTATGATAACCTGTATCTAAGGTACCAGTTTCTTATTTTTATCTGATAGATCATCTAATTCGAAGAATATTTTCATCATAATACAAATAAATTGTTATGTAATTAATTAATTATGGTTTTTTAAAGTATGGCAAAAACACTAGTTTCGAGCCGAAAGGTAGCAAAACTTTTTTTGTGTAAAGCAAATTCTATTCATGCTACTTTCCGGCTCGGAATATATCGTTTTTGCCATGCCTTTCAAAATTCATAATTAATTTATTACTTAACAATTTATTATTATTAAGATAAAAATAATCTTCAAATTAGATGATCTATCAGATAAAAATAAGAAACTGGTACCTTAGATAAAGGTTATCATACCGAATTTAACAAGCCTAACTTGCTGTAACTTCTCATGCAGTTTAATTAATAGCAAAATTTTACAGTGTTGTTTGAACTAAGTTAAAAGTATACGAAGATACAATTGGCAAGATGCTTCGTGAAAATCTTGTTAAAGGGACAAACGCTAGCAATACTTCTTCAAAGAAATATAAAGGAAATTTGAAATAAAGAAATGTTAAGGGGCAGAAAACCACAGACTGCGATTGAAGTTGACCACGCAAGGTATACAATCTGTGTGAAAGCAAATGTGTAGCTTTTATAGTAACTATTTTGAAAGATATAATTACGCCTTCGTCCCTTACGGGGTAGGCAGAGCCTAGTAAAAAGTGATTTACAATGTCTGACAAATATTGAGGGCAAGTTCAGATGGAAATGTGTATCATGTGTATCGCTATAGCATAGAGTCAAACCAAAATGAAATAAAAAGGAGTTGGTAATATTTTATTTGCGTTTGTCATCGACCGAAACATATTTTTGCACCAACAACGGTCGAAAGCATACAAAGAAGTTTCTAGATTTAACCGGACGCAAGATAATCGTAAAGTCGGCACGGTACGGTCGGTACGCCAAATGTCGTGGGTTCAAATCCTATCCGAGTAAAACTTATAACCCTGCGGACTGGTGCCCCATCGGTTGTGGTACAGGCTGCCAAACTGGCTAAAGCTAGTGCACCACCATTGGTACACGTCGATCACCTAGCAAATAGCTAGTGTCCCAACAGTGGTGCACACCAGATGACAGTTGTTACGGAATCTACTGCAACCTAGGTCTGTTCACGAACCGAAAGATAGCGTGGGAGTGAGTGGCTCACTACGTCATCTTGAACCGTTTGACCCAGTTAACTTTGATCGTTGGATCGCCATTGTAAAGGCGGAAAGAATGGTTGGAAATCGTTCACTCGCTCGTGTTTGGGAAGTCAATCTCATTTAGAACGAGTGAATTTCACCGATTATTTCGAGGGTGAACCGTTTGTGTTTCGGACGTTCTTTTTGATCGGAGGCTTGGTTTATTGCTCTCTAACTGCCTCCGTGGTCTAGTGGTCTGAGCCATGGGCTCCCAACGCGGAGGTCGTGGGTTCGATTCCACGGGGGAAACAAACAATTTTATTTAGGACAATACATGCTGAATCACCTGATTATCTGAAAAAAATATCTTTGCTTGTTCATGACCATGTCAGAGGTCTATTAGTTGTTACTAATAGACAGTTTAAAAACTCTGGCGACTACACCCGGGTTCATCAAAAACCACTCATAATTCTTTGCATTTAGTAAAAACAAGGTCTTTGATAGATATTGGAAATATCATAAAATGTTTATCGAAATTATGACGAGAAAAAATAATACAAGAACCTGCCTGATGATAAGAGCATGACGGTTGGATAAGCATGTTACCAAATAGAAATAACTTCAATCGCTGAGCAAATAAACAATTATGGCAAAACCATAAGTGTTTGAATGTTTAACTAAACACAATTAACGCGCAAATCGAATCGTCGGTAACTGTTTTACCGACTCGTATTACCTACAAATGCATTAATGCGGTTTGTGTGGGTAGGTACTAGGTATAGTGAAAGACAGCCAGCTGGTTGAACACTGATTTATTTTAGTACCCACATAATTATAATAATATGTAAACAAATGACTACCTACAGACTATACTACATCATCCTCCTTTTTTAAAAAAAAAATAAATTGAAAAATTAAAATAGGTACCTATGTAAGTGAATGCAGATATCTAATTTAAATCTATACCTCTATAATTCTAAAAATAATAATATACATACATATTTATATGTATATATATATCTATTTTTTGTATAGATAAATCTTAATACTAAATATCACTAACACTAAGAAAAAGTACATAACACAAATGATCGTAACGTAACGAATAAAGTTAACAATAGTCACATTACCATAAAAGCCAAACAAAGTCCCTCTTAATTAATAAAGCAAAACAAAGTCCTTTAAAATATAAAAAAGAAAAAAAAAAAATATATATAAACACATTTTTTTTTTTTTTTTTTTACTTATGATTCTATTACAAAACATACACTGTTCTTAACTTAACTAACTTCATTTTAACAATAATTTCTTCAAAATAATAATATTAGGTAACCTGTGGGCAGTTCACATTGTAATTGTAAAAAATAAATAATAACAATCTGTAATTTACTGAACTTCAGTTTATTGTTTTAATCAATTTCTGGTATAATCTGGTAAAGCATTTTTTGAGCTTTACTTCTAGTCACAGGTCCAGAATATACTTGCACCTGTGATTCCGTATGCTTAGGATCCGATAAACTGGACGCACTATCAGGATTACTATGCCCATGCGTATTTACCTGCGAAGTGGATGGTTCGGCGCCGGCGCTAACAGCTGGTTGTGTGACGTCACCGCTACTAACTGGTTTTGTGCTAATAACGGGAGTCTCTGTCTTTACCTGCCTACGAACTAAATGGCGTCGATTGCGTCTATACTTACGTCCAAGTACATCCTGTAGTAAGTAAGACCTCGGTTCCCCTGAACTACCGATTACCTTCATAAATTGTCGCCTATTACCATCAACCACCACAACCTTTTCATCATTATTCAATTCAGGTAGCTCACGCGTCGTCCTATCATATAATGTTTTTTGTTTTTGTCTTTGCTCTAATATAGTTTGATAATTTTTATGTAGGTCAATTCTTTCGTCCAATTTACTCCTGTGCATAGGTAATCTTGTACCTATTTTTCTTCCCATCAAGATTTCAGCTGGTGAATTCAAACCGTCTCTCGGCGTAGTTCTAAAATTTAATAACGCTAAATGATAATCATCTCCTGACATAATGCATTTTTGTAAAAGAGTTTTGATAGTACGAACCGTGCGCTCACTCTTGCCGTTCGACTGTGGATACATTGGAGATGACGTAATATGCATTATTTCCCAATCCGCCATAAACTTTTTGAATTCCCTAGAACTATAAGCAGGTCCATTGTCTGATACAAATTCTTTAGGTATACCATGTCTTGAGAACTGTTCCTTAAGCGCCAATATAACCGATTGACTATTAATAGACCGCAACTCATTAACTTCTACAAAATTCGAGAAATAATCCACTAGTACCAAAAAATAATTCTTTTTGTACTCAAAAATGTCTGAGCCCAATTTGTACCAGGGGACATCAGGTATCGCATGCGATAGCATCGGCTGCGCAGGTGGGCGTGTCGCTAGCAGTGCGCACGTTTCGCACTCGCGCACAGTGCGTTCTATATCGCTCGTCATGTTCGGCCAGAACATAACATCACGCGCACGCCTCTTGCATCTATCTATACCTAAATGCCCTTCATGAATGCGCTTTAACATTTCCGCTCGTAAGTTAAGTGGAATATAAACCCGGTTATTCTTTAATATTATCCCGTCAATATATTGCATACTTTCACGATAAGGCCAGAAAGTTTTTACATCATTTTCAACCTCATATCTGTTCCTCGGCCAACCTTCCTGAATATATTTAATTAACAAGTTACATTCCTTATCTCGAGTAGTATTATCTTTCACAAGCTTTATCTTTTCATCACTAAACTGTACATTCTCTAATAAAAAACATGTTTGAGCCTCAACCTCTTCATTTATCCGTTCATGCATCATTTCAGGTAAAGCAGCGCGTGACAACGTGTCCGCGATGTACATGTATTTACCTGGAGTATAAATTACTTTAAAACTAAAACCCTGTAAACGTAACATCATGCGCTGAAGGCGGGCTGGAATTGCTGCTAATGACTTTTTGAAAATAGCCTCTAGAGGCTTATGGTCTGTTTGAATTGTAACATCTTGACGACCCATCACATATTGCCTAAAACGTTCACAAGCAAACACAATAGCCAACATTTCTTTTTCTATTTGTGCGTAACGGCGTTGTGTGTCCGTTAATGTTAATGAAGCAAATTCGACCGGTTGATTATTTTGCAGCAGAACTGCCCCCAATGCTTCCGCGCTCGCGTCCACAGACAGCACTATAGGTATATTACTAGAGTACAGAGTTAACACGGGTGCTGATGATATTTTTTGTTTTAACAATTTCACAGCATCCGAATGTTGCTGGTCCCACACCCACTCAACATCTTTTTTTAAAAGACCCCTTAATATCGCTACACACTCAGAATAATTAGGTATGAATTTAGAGAGATAATTCACCATGCCTAAAAATCTTTCTAATGACCGCCTATCAGATGGATCCGGCATATTCACAATAGCCTCGATTTTCTGCTCATCAGGTCGCATACCATACCGATCAAACACATGACCCAAATATTTTATTTCTGTCACCCCAAACTTACACTTCTCTTTGTTAAAACGAATACCTATCTCCCTCGCTCTTTGTAGCAGCCGGTGAAGTCTGATATCATGCTCCTGTTTCGTTGAACCCCAGACAATTATATCGTCAATAAATGAGTCAGTTCCCTCTAGGTCTTCTAGGTATTGTCTCACTTTTGCATGAAACATTTCTGAAGCACAGCTGATACCATAAGGAAGCCTCAAAAATTGATACCTACCGAAAGGCGTATTGAAAGTGCAGAGATCAGCACTAGCATCGTCCAGCTTCAGCATCCAAAAACCACAGCGCGCATCCAGCACGCTGAAATAGCGCGCCCCTCGTAGCCGCGCCGCCAGCTCACTGTCGGAAACGCAAAGTGTGCCCGTCGTACTGCACGGTTCAAGAATAGCGGATCCAAGCATACACGAATTTCACCATTCTTTTTTGGTGCTATGACAATAGCGTTGACCCATGACGTGGGGTGATTTACTTTTCTAACTACTCCTAACTGCTCCATTCTCAATAGTTCATTTCGCAACTTATCTCTCATGCCTAATGGAATTCTTCTAACTGGACAAATAATCGGTTGTACATTAGGATCAACAACTATTTCATGTTTTCCAGGTAACTCACCTAAACCGTGAAACAAGTCCTTAAAGTTATCAATATTAATCGTATCTACCCGTTGAATAAAGCACATTTCGTCACAAGCTTCCAAGCCCAATAAATTTTGACAACTCATGTTAGCAACAAGAAAATTAAAATTATATTTTTTGTTTTTAAACTCAATATTTAATTCACATTGTCCAATAATTGGCACGGGATTTCCAGTATAAGAGCGAGCCCGTCCATAATAAGGAATGAGGTCACAAATATTGTAACCCATTATCTCATAGTCCGCTCGTGACAATACATTACACATGGCTCCAGAGTCTATTTTAAATCTTATTCGCTTACCATTACAGTCCATAGTCTCATACCACTCCTTTTTATTATTTGCTGAGCAATTTAGTTCGTCTATCACATTCACGTACAGTACATCATCATAGTCCGATTCTTCCTCACAATTCGCAACAGCAACATTGTGAACACGACTAACACTTGCTTTCTTAGAACACACTTTCGCAAAGTGACCTTGCCTATCACACACATAACACACTACATTTGCCGCCGGGCATCGCTGCGCATCATCACAGTAGGTACTACCGCACGCCACGCACGGTTGAGCACGCCGAGTCTGCCAGCCACCGGGCCGGCCGCCACGCCAGCCGCCGCGTCCACCGCGCCAGCCGCGCCTGTCTCCGCGCGCACCAGCACCGCCACCACGGCCACGGTTATCACGCCTTACCGCATCTATCTGCATGCCCATTGATGATGATGACGCTGCTTGCTCGATTTGTCGACTATCTTCCTTAGATGTCTCATCAGCCTCACATATTTGCACCGCCTTTGTTAAAGTCAAATCCTCGGTTCTCAGCAATCTATCTCTAACAATATTGCTGATAATTCCACACACCACTCGGTCTCTAATTAGGCCATCTCTAAGCGTCTCAAACTCGCATCCTTGACTTAACAGTTTTAAAGCCGTAACGTACTGATTTATCGTTTCTCCAACATTTTGGTTACGCGTAAAAAATTTAAAACGTAACATAGTAACGTTTATCTTGCTACCAAAATGCTCATCAAACTTTTTCTTCAGACATTTGATACTATCAGCACTTTCATCTTTGTTATAAGTAAAAGTTTGAAATATTTCGTAACCCTCTGTCCCAATGAGGTTCACCAATAAGCTGGCCTGCACGTCTTCATCTTCTTTACATACTCCCGACGCTTTTAAAAACACGGAGAACTGCGTCCACCATTTTTTCCACGCGTCAGCCCGCACGGCTGGGCTGCCTTCAATTCTCAATTCTGGCGGGGGTCTCGCATGCTCCATGATGATGAAACTTTCTCACAAAACCGCGTAATTCACAATTACTAAATTACACAGTTTTTCACCAGAAAATTAGCACAATATTTATTATTTTCCGATTAACCGCTGCCACCATATAGTGAAAGACAGCCAGCTGGTTGAACACTGATTTATTTTAGTACCCACATAATTATAATAATATGTAAACAAATGACTACCTACAGACTATACTACACTAGGTGTAGGTACTATAGTCACATGCTGTAAGCCCGGATGGTGTAGTGGATAGGGCCGCGGCCTTCTGTGCAGGAGGTCGTGGTTCGAATCCCACCACGTACCAATGTGTTTTTCGGTTTTCGAATTTCATATGCACGTTTATTCGGCGCTTTTACGGTAAAGGAAAACATCGTGAGGAAACCTGCACACACCTACGAAGAAATTCAAAGGTTGTGTGTAACCTAATCTACGATTGGGTCTCGTTTCCTTTCTGGGTTGCGGAGGTCAGATGGCAGTCGCTCTGTGTAAAAACCAGTACCCTCGTTCAATCCCATAGATTAGGTAGCCGACCCCGTGAAATACGGGAAAAAGGCTAAGGAGATGATGAGTCACATGCTGTATAGAAAAAACTATACAGTGTGGATATGGGGTATGGTGAAATAGTGACAGCGTGGACTATCATTAAAAGATAATTTTACATTAAATAACTGCATCTGCGGTCTAGTGGTCTGAGCCATGGGCTCTCGATCCAGCGGCCCTGGGATCGATTCTTACGGGGAGAAAAGATAGTTGATATTTGGCAATTTATCACTTTGTGATATTTTTCCCTGTTTGGTTAGGAAAATGCAGGCTGAATCACATGTAAAAAAAAAGGTGCCGTGCTTTGGAGGGCAATTTAAGCTCTCGGTCCCGGTCGTTATCTCTGATAGTGGTCGTTACACAAACTATGTCAGAGACTATTAGCTGTGCTATTAGGCGGTTTAAAAACTCTGACACCAAGTTTCATCAGGTTGATCGACTCGAAACCCACACAACAAGAAGAAGAAGACACATTTTTACAAGCTGTTGTTTCTCTGCCTACCCCATAGCAATTTTTTAATACGTTTAAAGGACACACTTTATAACCGTAAACCTGATCGATACAGTATCGGTTTTGCATTTAAGCGATAATGACACGTAATACGACCTACTTTATTTGAACTGATATAAACACAAAATGCTACACTGAAATTATATCTACGAGTAGAAATAACCATCGGATTCATTAATGAAAATAATTCCATTTTCAGGCTGTAGGAAATGTATGGAAATCGACACAAAAACACATTGAGGAGTTCTCTCTTTCATGCTGGACTGGTAGCGAATAGCTATAGAAAACAGTATACAGATCTACTAGACACCAACCGAATTATGATCAAAACGGTGGTCAAAAGTAGGAGTAAGCAAAACGAAAGGGGGGCCGCAAAGTGCGAGTTTCTCGTGCTTCTTCATCATTGTAATATATTTTTTTTATTTTATTTTCTTTTGTGACATTGATATAATTTTCTTTGTAATAGACTCGCTTGTGACTTTCTAAAAGTGTTCGTAAGAATCTATTTGGAAATAAATGATTTGACTTATCTGAAATTACCCATAAAACTTGTCAAACGTACGCTTCGTCACGTAGCGGTTCGACCTTTAGGTCGTTGATGCTTTTTCTACCCCATTAGGGATAAATGCGTGATTTTATGTATGTACCTATGAGCAGATGAGTAATATAATCCAGCGACACCTGCCGAGTTCAAACTGTCGTTGTTCAAATTTCCGCTCATGGGCCCTGCCTGTCATTCAATACCTTCTTGAATTGAAAACTTGAGAGTTAGCGTATGCGCATGTGTTGTTTAGACGTGCGGGTGCTCAATTCTGAGATCACACTGTAACTTAGGCTCGTATTTATAAAGCGATCTCAAGATTGAGAGCAATATATTGAGTGCGGATTTGATAGGTAATTTTGTACTGGAATGACATTTCTGATACGAACTCGAACTCGCTGTCACTCTAGAGATCTGATTAAAAATCCTACGGGCCTTAGTGTTGGTGCAGAATGTTCTATCGATACCACATTGTGTCAGTATTTAGTTTTTGCGGACCACCGTATAGTAGAGTCATAAGCATGAGTTTGATTTTCAAAAAAAGAAAAAGGCAGATTTTTGTAACTGAACTCTGATTAAAAACTACTACCACCTCTAATATAAATGTTTATGTAGTTATTTTAATAGATTCCCATTCCATCTTTATTAAATCCTCAAGGTGATTGCAAAATAATGGCAGCAAAGTGTAACATAATCTTACGATATAAAAACCTGCATAAGGGATTCTAGTGTTGTAACGCGATAGTTTATCGATACAGAAATATAATATTACAGTTAACAATTGATGTTACAGTTATATTAATTTATGTTACGATTAGAGATGGGCCGACTATGGTATTTGCCGACTAATCGGTTTTTAAACTGCCGAATTATCGATGGACCAGTCGGCACTACCGACCATTCTAATACTCATATTTCGGAGGTCTTCGGGTTACTTCGCCGCTCTATGGCTACTACTATGGCTCTATGATACCTTTAAAAATGGTTAAGTTTAACGTAATGCCATAATTAAACGTTTAATAGTGCCATAATTTTTTGATTTGTAATGCATACTAACTGATTTTTAAGTTTCTAGTATGGTTAATAATGGTTATCTTATTTAATTATGCTCTTTTTAAATTGTTTATGTTCTATCGATATTTTAACATGGAGGGTGCCGCACTATTTCTTCCATTCAATACAAGTTCAATACACGATCTATGCCGGAAACATAAAAAAACTGCACCTGCTTGTGAAGGGCCGGGTTTTTGTCCTTTGTTATTGCTTATTATCATGCGGCACGGGTATGGAGTTTGCAACACTGCTAACATAAGTCAATTATTAGATTTCCTTTGAAATGGTAAGCTGGGAGATAATTGCTTTCTAGTAGTTTTTTTTTAATATGTACAAGCAAGTAAAAAAAAAAAACTAGGTGTTCCTGCTTTTTCTAACCAGTCGAAAATCTTCTTTCTTTTATTGTATTTTTATTTGTATTTGTATCTTTATTTTATTTGCGATGAGCTTGAATAGTGTAAACTGCAAACAACCACAACCTTGAAACATAACCTACGTTTTTATTTAATATCTGATGCCCACGGGAAAACTCATTAAGCCGCTGGTGAAACTGAACGAGATAATTTTGCTGAACTTCACCAAGTCTGAGAAGCCGTAGCCTGGAATAGGCAGCTAGGAGATAGCCATACCACCCCATCCACCTCTTCTTTGCCCACAGACAAAACACTTATTAATAAGACTTAGTACTTTAAGTAGCTGTATAGTACCTACATTAAAATAAAGGCGTTAAGCAAAAGCGAACAATACGTTTACGTAATGTTTTGAAAACATACGGATTAGATTGGAGATTACGTTGTTCTGAATATCATCAGATAACGTGACAATGCGTACTCTATTGTTACATAAATCCACTATTTCATAGGTAATAGTTTAGATGATAATTTCTTTTAATAATTTACTTCCATGCTGGACTGGGAGTGATAGAAAAACATAGAATGTGCCAGCTGCATCTCCTCCCGGGCATGCTGTAAAAACCAGCTAAGGGATTCGAGGGTTTTAATGTATTGCAATTTAGGCGATGGGCTGACAACCTGTCACTATAGCAATACACATGACCATCTGAAATAACCCTCAAAACTTGTCAGACGTGGCGGAACGACCTTTCGGTCGTTTTCGCTCTGCCTACCCCATTAGGGATAAAGGCGTGATTTATGTATGTATGTATGTATGTATAATTTCTTTTCTTAATTCTGATAGTACTTTTAAGGTTTACTTTTGGTATTAACTAAACTTTACAAAGATAGACTCGATAATGAAATTAGCTCACACAGGTAAAACCAGTTCACTATATTGATGATATTTCGGGGCTGTATGCATTCGGAAACACGGACTAAGAGCATTTTTTTTATTATTATTAGAATAGAAATGGGTCTGGGTTGACTCCAGTCTAGGTCGGGAGCGACAGAGACGGAGTCGATGATGGAGCGAGCTCACCCAGAAGATGCCTGTTCACTCTAAGGCTGTGTTCAGACGGTACGCGGGTTGAACGCGGGCTGAACGCGGGCTGAACGCATGTTTCATACATTTTGACCTGAACACAGAAAGTCTGAACACAACCATACTTTGAAGAGTTGAGGTTCCATTTTTTTTCTGTGTGCTTTCTTCTATGACTAGCTTTGGCCCTATGTTTTAGTACAATCTATCAATTGATGAGCTAACGCTCTGATGTGTTCATCGCGTAAGATTGGAAGTTAGCATTATTTGGTACACCTAACAAAAATTATAATAATTTTCGTATGAAAACTCTAAACTAAAAATATCATCCTCTGAAGCAATGCTATAAATAAATTTCAAATGAAACGTATGCTAAGTAATAAGAGTTTTATTCGTGTTTTATGAATTTCTCTTATTATCAAATATCGGTAGTTCGTTCACCCTTGTTAGTCATCGTTCATGATAATGAGTTCAATTTTCAACAGCAGTGAGTGATTTCGTTTACCTCTACATGTAGCTACGTATGACGTAGCTAACTATTTACACCGCCTCTGTGGTCTAGTGGTCTGAGCCATGGACTCACCTGGACGTCCCGGGTTCGATTCCCGGCGGGGTCAATGACTTTGTGTTTATAGTTTGGTAAGGACATAACAGGCTTATCATTTGATAAGATGATCCATGCTGTCGGATGAGCATTTAAATAGTCGGTCCTGCGACTTCTCGCTGGTCGTGATTCGAGTCAGTCAGCCTGGCACATCAGAATACGAGATTAAAGCGAATAGAGAGTTTAATTCTGTGTTGCGTGAACACTTGGGAACTAAAAACTGAGTCCCGCCCAGATAGTCGATCTCTGAAAACCAAAAATCGATTGGGAGGACCTGTATGTATGTAGCTACGTAGTTAACTAGTTACATTACAACTAGTTATATGTAACTGCCTCCGACATTAAGTTGTCTAAGCCTCGGGGAATTCGAAGATCAGGGTATTGCAAGCTTATCAGTGATCACTGTCAGATAACATGATCCAATGATCCATGCTATCGGATGGGCATATAAACAGGCGCCTAAACTATCTCTAGTCGTGTCAGTGATACTAATCCATCAGAATTTGATAGAATGTACTAAAACATAGGGCCAAAGCTAGTCATAGAAGAAAGCACACAGAAAAAAAATGGAACCTCAACTCTTCAAAGTATGGTTGTGTTCAGACTTTCTGTGTTCAGGTCAAAATGTATGAAACATGCGTTCAGCCCGCGTTCAGCCCGCGTTCAACCCGCGTACCGTCTGAACACAGCCTTAGAGTGAACAGGCATCTTCTGGGTGAGCTCGCTCCATCATCGACTCCGTCTCTGTCGCTCCCGACCTAGACTGGAGTCAACCCAGACCCATTTCTATTCTAATAATAATAAAAAAAATGCTCTTAGTCCGTGTTTCCGAATGCATACAGCCCCGAAATATCATCAATATAGTGAACTGGTTTTACCTGTGTGAGCTAATTTCATTATCGAGTCTATCTTTGTAAAGTTTAGTTAATACCAAAAGTAAACCTTAAAAGTACTATCAGAATTAAGAAAAGAAATTATACATACATACATACATACATAAATCACGCCTTTATCCCTAATGGGGTAGGCAGAGCGAAAACGACCGAAAGGTCGTTCCGCCACGTCTGACAAGTTTTGAGGGTTATTTCAGATGGTCATGTGTATTGCTATAGTGACAGGTTGTCAGCCCATCGCCTAAATTGCAATACATTAAAACCCTCGAATCCCTTAGCTGGTTTTTTACAGCATGCCCGGGAGGAGATGCAGCTGGCACATTCTATGTTTTTCTATCACTCCCAGTCCAGCATGGAAGTAAATTATTAAAAGAAATTATCATCTAAACTATTACCTATGAAATAGTGGATTTATGTAACAATAGAGTACGCATTGTCACGTTATCTGATGATATTCAGAACAACGTAATCTCCAATCTAATCCGTATGTTTTCAAAACATTACGTAAACGTATTGTTCGCTTTTGCTTAACGCCTTTATTTTAATGTAGGTACTATACAGCTACTTAAAGTACTAAGTCTTATTAATAAGTGTTTTGTCTGTGGGCAAAGAAGAGGTGGATGGGGTGGTATGGCTATCTCCTAGCTGCCTATTCCAGGCTACGGCTTCTCAGACTTGGTGAAGTTCAGCAAAATTATCTCGTTCAGTTTCACCAGCGGCTTAATGAGTTTTCCCGTGGGCATCAGATATTAAATAAAAACGTAGGTTATGTTTCAAGGTTGTGGTTGTTTGCAGTTTACACTATTCAAGCTCATCGCAAATAAAATAAAGATACAAATACAAATAAAAATACAATAAAAGAAAGAAGATTTTCGACTGGTTAGAAAAAGCAGGAACACCTAGTTTTTTTTTTTTACTTGCTTGTACATATTAAAAAAAAACTACTAGAAAGCAATTATCTCCCAGCTTACCATTTCAAAGGAAATCTAATAATTGACTTATGTTAGCAGTGTTGCAAACTCCATACCCGTGCCGCATGATAATAAGCAATAACAAAGGACAAAAACCCGGCCCTTCACAAGCAGGTGCAGTTTTTTTATGTTTCCGGCATAGATCGTGTATTGAACTTGTATTGAATGGAAGAAATAGTGCGGCACCCTCCATGTTAAAATATCGATAGAACATAAACAATTTAAAAAGAGCATAATTAAATAAGATAACCATTATTAACCATACTAGAAACTTAAAAATCAGTTAGTATGCATTACAAATCAAAAAATTATGGCACTATTAAACGTTTAATTATGGCATTACGTTAAACTTAACCATTTTTAAAGGTATCATAGAGCCATAGTAGTAGCCATAGAGCGGCGAAGTAACCCGAAGACCTCCGAAATATGAGTATTAGAA